>JARBWK010000010.1:31616472-31671472 GCA_030556195.1 Anolis apletophallus
TGCATTTATTATAACACTGGCATAATGCAGATTCATTTGAATTGCATATGATCCAATGAGTTTGGCATTGTAAAGACTAACTTAGTATAATCTCCATTTATTTGTAAACCACTTTCATCCTTTTTCGTTACATCAGAAGACTGATCAGCATCATGCATCATATATTTCCCAATAATGCAATTGCCTTTACAATGTTGGCTCTAGATTCTATTTCCCCTTTTCGGTCCAGAATAAAGTGCCAAGCATAAGTGAGGTATGAATCCCAGCACAAGGAACTAGCAGGCTTGTTAGTGTGCTAGTTAACTAGTTGATGCTCTGTTTTCCCAAAAATAAGACATCCCCTGAAAATAAGACCTAGGGTAGTTCCAGACAGGCCTTTATCCCAGGAGAATCCACATTTAAAAAACAAGAATCTTCCTAGGGGCCCATTTACACTCACCCCAGAAAGCGTGCACTTTCTGGGGTGGGATGATCTACACCAGGATACTGTAAGCCCTTCCCCAGAAGCCCCCAAAACACAGTAAAAAAACTCACCCAGGCTCCATCAGATGTCTGCCAGAGATCTCCTGGTGAATACAAATGACTTCAATGCGCTCTACTGCAACACACTCTAAGTGGGCTTGCCTTTATAGATTGTTCAGAAGCTTCAAATGGTCCAGCGGGTGGCAGCCAGGTTGCTAACAGGAGCAACGCTCAGATAGCACACAACTCCCCTGTTGCGCCAGCTCCACTGCTTGCCAGTTTGCTACCGGGCACAATTCAAAGTGCTGGCTTTAGCCTATAAAGCCCTAAATAGTTCTGGCCCAGCCTACCTGTATGGAAGTATCTCTCCTAATGAACCAACTAGGAATTTAAGATCTTCTGGGAGGTCCTGCTCTCAATCCCGACTTTGTCGCAGACGCCTACCGGGGACAAAAGACAGGGTCTTCTCAGTGGTGGCCTCGGCTATGGAACTCTCTCCCTAGAGATATTAGATCAGCCCCCTCCCTACTGACATTTAAAACCTGGCTTTTTTGAACAAGCCTTGAAAACACAGTGCAATGGATGAATATGGAACCCAGAAAAGAATGAACATAGAATGACTTGACAATGTCTTTTGAAATGAGCTAATAGGAAGTTACTGGTGTTTTATTCTTTTAATACTCTTTACAGGGTTTTTATAATGTGTGTTAAATGTTTTTAATTTTGTTTTAATTCTGTTTAAGTTCATTGTGGCATCAAATCCTGCCTTCGGGCTGAGAAAGGTGGCATAGAAATGCAGTAAATAAATAAATAAAGCCAGGAGAAGGGGGCAGGAATTATTTCCTCCCTCCCCCCCCTCCCCACCTGTTCTCCTGGAGCATCATTTGTACATGCCAGGAGAACTCTGGCAGCCACCTGATGTAGGCCAGGTGAGTTCTTTTCTTCTTCTTTTTTACTGTGTTTTGGGGGCTTCTGGGGAAGGGATTGGTATTTCCACAGTTTTCTGAGAATACTGTTTGGACTGCAGTCCGGACACCAGAAGTAGAGGGTTTATCCCATGCCTTCCAAGAAGGAATGGAATGTGCAGGCCTGTAGCCAGAATTTTGATTCAGGGGGCTGAGTCTGAGTGAGAAAGGGTCTACCCTAGCAAACCTTTTGTATCGTTATCCCAATACCCAATATTTTGAGCATGGTGATCAGATCATGATATGAATAAACATAACAGTTTAAGTAATATGTACCAGTACGGCCTTCTCGTGGACCACCCTGAGAATTGGGGGCTGAAGCCCTTCGCTCCCCCCCGTGCGCAGCTACAGGTCTGGATGTGTGGATTGCTAGCAACAACCAAAACCAACTTCTAAAGTTTAGAGTAGCAGCTTATGGGGGAGTTACATGGTGCTAAATTCACTTCAATTATTTCATCTCAGGTCACCTTGCTATATTCACAATGGAACAAAGAAATGCTTGTGTATTTTCAGACCTATATACCAACCACATATAATCCTGCTGCTCTTGCTGGTTAAATTCATTGCCGTGAGGGGAATTCTAGACTTAGCAGTAACAATACACTGTTTCCATCCTATTTCTTATTCATGTTATTCTATTTTTACATAACATATTCTTTAGAGCCATCGTGTGTTCTGGTTTATAATCTTTCCCTCCCATGCATATTTCCATTAGGTGTTTAGTTAGCTGTCCTGTTGGGCCCAATAGTTTTATATTCCTTTTCCCCTAAAGCCACTCTCTGTGACCCTGTTAAAAAAAAGATAAAGAAGCCTTTTGTTTTATAGTTGTTTCCCTGAGCATCCTACAAATCCGCATGAGGTTGTAATGCAGTTTCAGAAGCTTTAGACCCATGATAAAAGCAAAAGGGATGTTTGTGTTTATGAAGGAATTGAGATTACTGGTAGGAAATCACTCCCAAGAAGATCTTTTTCCAGGTGAAAAAGGGGGCAAGTATTTGAGAAACCTTTGGGCTCAAGAAAAGATTCCTCCTGTCTCTAAATAATATTTAAGCCAAGTAGTCTTTTAATTAATTTTATTTAATTATTTTTTCTTTATTTGTGTATTGGAATTGCTTGTTTTAGAGTAATTTTAACTCATATTGCGATTGTTGGTATTTCTATTTTATTTGAAGTAACTTTTCATATGTAATCCATATAACACCTGCTGTAATATGCAGGATGGCAAGCTGCCCTCCTGCCCTCCTGCTTTCTCCAAGCTCAAGCAGCCCAGTGACAAGGGATGGTACTTACCTTCAGTCTGTCATTCTGGCCAAAGGCAGAAAAAGAACTGATTTGGTCAGTCACAAAAATTGTATTTGCTCTGGGTTTAGTGATGGTATGTTGCAATGTTGGGTGAATGTAACCAAATATGTATCTTGTTGTGATTTTGTTGGAGGTACAAATGTACTGTAATTTATGGTGTATATGACAACTAGTATAGGACAACCCCCTACTTTTCCAGTTAAAATATAGAATTTGGGATATACTTGCCATGTAAGACTACCCCTCTTCCAACACACATCAAATTTTTTTTTTAAAAAACCATCAGATTTGTTTTTAATATAGTAATTTTTCTGTTTCCATACCTCCTTCTCTGCTCTCAGAACTTGCACATGCACACCTGTGTCGTTTCACTGCAGTCCTCAAGAGCAAGAGCTGAGAGGCAGAGAAGGAGATACGGTAATAGGATACATGGGCAGGCCAGATGGGTGAAAGAGGCATGATTTTCTCGGCACAATGGTGGTTTATCTCTTTTTTCCATACCCTGGGTGTCCCGGATGCCTGCAGCTTGTGCTGCCTTTCACTTACACCTTCCTGGTAAGGCACCCCTCACCACATCATCAAGACCACGTTAAGTCACTTATTTCCACGAATCCTGGTGAGTGGATTTTCTTCTACTGTACTTGTACAGCACCAGCCTTGCTGCTTTCATACCGTCGCCCCCTACAACGGGGATGCAGCCACAGCCATTTTTAGCTCCCCCACCATATGCAGCAACTGCAGATTCTCCCGTCTGGCTCAGAAGTTTCAGCACCCACCCTGTAAGATGACGCCCAGCATATAAAACGACCCCCGACTTTTGAGAAGATTTCCCTGGGTTAAAAAGTAGTCTTATGTGTCAGAAAATACAGTAAATGTCTTCCGTGATTGTGTAACCAAACATTTATTAAATGTATTGTAATATGTTTCTTAAAATACATTTGAGATTTACCATATTCATATGAGGTGCCAAGATTTGTAATAAAAACCTGACATATTAAAATGGAAAAGGTTGAGTCACACAGGCCTAGCCGTGCTATGTCACCATGACCTGGCAAAGGGCTGATGCAATGTGGGAAGGTATAAAAGCAAGTGTCTCCCATGTGCTCAGTGATGGTGATGCTGAGGAACTGATGAGGACTGATGTGAGGTGGAGTATAGAGAGATAGAGAAATTGTACATTCTGTATAGCTGTATATATCTTCTACAATCTTTGAAGATAAAACCTTCCTGCATTTGGAAAGAACAACTGTGTGTGGTCTCTGTGTTGTTCCTGCAGTCATCTCCTGTACTACACAAAGGGGAACTTGGATCCTGGTTGCAGGGAGATACTTTCCAGGACTCTGTTAAGGTGTTAGAATTACCTGACATGTTATCACTTGTTCCCTTTTGGGAAACAAGAAATAGGAAGAAGAGAAAGCTCTAGGCAGAGTTACGCTTCTCTGCATGACAGTATTTAAAAAACACAAATCTCTTTTACTTGTCTTTCTCAAACCCAATGTTAAAGTCATCCTAGGGCAGCGTTTCTCAACCTGAGGGTCGGGACCCCCGGGGGTCACAAGGGAGTTTCAGAGGTGTCACCAAAAACCATCAGAAAACATTTCAGATCTATCATTGTTTGAGTCCACAGTGCTTTCTGGATGTAGGTGAAATACAACTCAAGGTCAATGCCCACCAAACCCTTCCAATATTTTCTGTTGGTCATGGAAGTTCAGTGTGCCAAGTTTGGTTCAATTCCATCGTTGGCAGAGTTCAGAATGCTCTTTGATTGTAGGTTAACTATAAACCTCAGCAACTACAATTCCCTAATGACAAAATCAATCCCCCCAACCCCACCAGTATTTGGGGGTATCAGGTATTTGTGCCAAATTTGGTCCAGTGAATGAAAATACATCCTGCATATCAGATATTTACATTACAATTCATAACAGTAACAAATTACAGCAATGAAAATAATTTTATGGTTGGGAGTCACTACAACATGAGGAACTGTATTAAGAAGGTTGAGACCCATTGTCCTAGGGCAAGAGAAAAGAGGACCAAAGCCAGAATTTTGCAACTGTTATTTACAAGTGTTGTCAGTTACTTCTTTGATTATTTGCCATGTACAAGGAAGAAGGAGCAGAAGTGAGGGTCATGGTTTCAATATCACCACCTTGCTTTGGGTACTGTAATCTAAAAGTAATGTTTCCAACCTTTGTTTTAAATGTAGATTTCTCATGACATGCTCTGAATGGCAGCAATAGAAAACTTGTGAGAATGATATCACATCAGGAAACAGTTGCTGTACATGTATTTTTAAAGTTTTTTTTTAAAGGAAAGGCTGCTACTGCAAGAACCATAATACATTTTCCAGTTTCCCCTTTCAGAAGTAGGATGACGGATTTGTGCATTTCTAGAAATTGTTTTAAAATATTCTTCAAAATTATTTGGTCTGCAAGACAGTACTATGAAAGGTATGCAAGCTTCAACCAGTCTTAGGGCCTCATCAAATTGGGCTTTTGCCCCATCATAAGTCACTTTCAACACGGAGTCAGTATTGAGTCTGCCAGAGCCCATCAGCTTCAGAACCTCAATGTGATGAAGTCCTTAGTATCCTCAATAAGGAAACAGATTCACAAATTATTCTTGTGGGGAATCTGCCCTATACAACTGCAATTCACAGGAAGAAGTTTAGTGGAGCAGCACATCATGTCACTTTAAGAGAACAGAAATTTCAGACATTTCAGTGAGAATTAGCCAGGAGGTAGTGGAATGATAACTTAGATTTGTAAAATGAGATGTACTCGTGTGCTCAGGAACCCAAAAGTTTGAAACAGATTGAAAAACAGAAATCGGCATGGTTGAAGAAGACAGAGAAGTGGAAGACTGTATTTTCTTCTGTGTGCAAAAATGGCTGACTCAGTGTATAAGTGATGCAGTACTTTCAGGCTGGCTTCCAAAGATCTGAGAGAGGAGCTCAAATACCAGGCGAATATGGATGGGGATAAAAACATAAGTCGTGTAGGCCACCATAGCCACAATGATAATTATAATGCTGTTGATTACGCATTGTTCCCAGGGTAGTAGGCCATAGCAGCAGGTGACCAGGAGATACTGAAAATACCAGAAATAAAGGTAGTCTTTTGTTCGCTTCAGATCCATTGCTGACTTGGAGAGGCTTCAGGAAATCTAACCTGTTAATAGAAGACAGATAATAAAGATACAGGAAGGAAATAACAATAACCTGTCAGACTTAATCTTGAAGATCAAAGTTATTGGTATATATGTTCTTTATAATGCAAATATATTGCCCCATTTACAAAAGATAGTTTGCAGGAAAAAAACAAAGAAAAGTGTTTCATTTTGAGTTAATGTTAATCCCTGGAATCCCAGAGATACATAAACACAGATGATACAGAAGGGCAGTGAAGTGTTACTTTGTTAGGATGTAACTTTCGAAAGTCTTCAAGTTTCTCGTCTACTGTACAGCTTATTTATTTTATTTTATTTTATTTACTACTTTTATATACTGCCCCTCTCAGCCCAGGGGCGACTCGGAGCGGTTAACAATTTGATGCCAGAACAATTACAACAATTAAGACAATCATAATATACTATTAACACACTAACAAACAATATAAAATATAAGAAATGTACAAAGCCTAAAAACATTATCATAAGCTTCTCCATATCAAGTCATTATCCAGTTGCATCGTCAAATGGATATCATATATCTATGCGGTATTTGGGAAGGCCTTCTCGAAAAGCCAGGTTTTCACCTTTCTTCAAAAACTCACAAGGGAGGGGGCTGATCTTATCTCTCTAGGAAGGGTGTTCCACAGTCGAGGGGCCATATCTGAGAAGGCCCTGTGTCTCGTCCCCACCAAACACAACTGTGAGGAAGGCGGGACCGAGAGTAGGGCCTCCCCAGAAGATTACCCTCATGTTTCAAATGCTTCTCCACTGGCAATGCCTCCATGTAATTCCTTTTTCTCCAAGTTTTATATCATTCCTCCAGAATCACAACTAAGCACACAAATAACCACACTGTATCAGCTGCAATGAATGAAAATTGCAATGACTGAAGAGTCATAGTTTGCAAAAATTGCATGAATTATCTTCTGTCCCACTATGTGGGATTATATATTTTTGCCTTCTTTGTCTCCATCCCTCTTTTTTTAAAAAAAAAATACTATGCATGGCAAGTGGTTCAAACTGGAAGAAACTATTCACAACTCTTCAGGTGACAATGTTAATTGGAAATTTTGTACAAAAACAGATTCTGGAGCAGTAAGAAATCTTGTCCCAAAACCCTTATACATGAGCTCAGTGATAGCCATATAATTCCACTTCAACTACCATGGCTAAATATTGTGGATTTTGTTTTTGGGTAAAGCACAAGAGTTTTCTGAGAATTCTCCATGTTCAACTACAAATAAGATGTATCCATGTCAGTCAAACTGGAATTATAATTGTATAGCATTAAATGAACTTATACCCATAAGTTTGTAAAATAAGATCCAGAGACTGAGTCACTGATTTCTAGATTACAGTTTAGTTCAAGTGTTGTGAAGAGGCAAAATCATTTTTTGCTTTTAACTTCAAGAAATGAAGCATTGGGACCTACCTTGATAAATCATTCTGGGATAGTAGAAGGAGCAAACTACAAACCAACAATGCACCAGATGGGTAGGCAGAAGTTCCGTATTCTTTAGTTACAGCTGTTTACTCCTCTCCCTTGTTCCCAGTTTATTATATAGCCTTGCTTTAATTACCTTGCTGAATTTTAAATACCGTAACTATCTTCGGATGTTAATAAAAAAATAGCCAACCAATTATACTGCCATACATGTTTTATGCTGCCAAATAATGGGCAAGGAAGGGATGGTTCTTACCATCCAAGAATGACTTATCATTCCATATTTCAATCCCTGGATGAGTTAGGAGAAATGATCCACATACCAATGATTGTCGATGATATTCCCATCTTAAATCATGGACATTTCAGATGAGTATTTAAGAACTTTAAATCCAACACTGGATAGTAAGACACATTGCTCATCTGTACTATGAGCAGAATGGAATACACACCCATGGTTGTTTGATTTTGTCATACCCTTTTATGGTTCCAATTTGCAGGAGATGGTCTATCTCATTCTGTATGAAAGTTGGTTTTTGAGAGAACAGAATTTTGTACTCCTAGGTAACTATCTGAATTACTCAATGAGCTAAAGCTATCTCCCACAAATCCATCTAAAACACAATAAGACAGCCCTTGATATCAATATTGCTGTCAATATTGGCCATGGTGTTCCATGCTCTTGTTACATCCCATCAGGCATGTAGCCGGGGGGGTGGGGGTGGAGCCCCCCCCCCCCAAATTCTCAGGGTGGTCCACAAGAAGGCCTTACTGGTACATTATTTAAACTGTTATGTGTTTTCATATTATGATCTGATCATTATGCTCAAAATCTCCCATATGCATAGGGGTATTGGGATAATGATACAAAAAGTTTGCTAGGGTAGATCCTCTCTCACTCAGACTCAACACCCCCCCAATCAAAATCCTGGCTAGGGTACTGCATCCTGTATAGATTACTGCAACATGCTCTACGTGGGGTTGCCTTTGAAGACTATTCAAAAGCTCCAAATGGTCCAACGGGCAGCAGTCAGGTCTCTAACTGTCTGAGTCCCTTTTTGGGGTGAAAAGGGGGGATATAAATGTAGTAAATAAATAAAAGAAGTAATACTACCTATTGGTTTTGCCCTCATCTTTGTTGTTGGAAACTTTGTTTCTTGCTCTATACTGCAAAAGTATATTTTAAAATCAAATCTCTTTCTATAAGTTGTAGATAGGCATGTAGCCGGGGGGCTACATGCTACAAAAGGTTTGCTAGGGTTGATCCTCTCTCACTCAGACTCACCCCCCGCCCCCTCTAAATTAAACTCACCTCACCCTTTCCAATCAAAATCCTGGCTACGGCCCTGGTTGTAGACATCACTTGCTTCAACTCTCCTTGAATGGCATGTATGTGAGATTATTTCTGGAATTTTGATTTACCTTTCCATGATGTAGCTAACATAACTACATGCAATGGTGGAAGCCATAATACTTCAAGCTGCAAATGCCACTGCATCATGGCTTGCATCATCAATACATTGTAGTACTCCAATCCTATAAACTGTTTAATTTCCTGCACTTGTTTTCAGGAGAATCTAAAATATTTTGTGCCCCAAGTATTGCTGCCCTAGCAACCATTACTGCTGCTACTGAACTTCAAATTGATATGGCCCCACCAAGGGCAATCTAAAGAACTCGGTTTTTTTACTAAATGAATATAACCTTTGAGAATATACTAGCAATCTCTTTGTAATTAAAAGGGTTTCCCATTCTAGCTTTACCATGTCCCTAAAAAGATCAGACAGTGATATTTCTATAGATTTCGGAGCTAGTTTTTTTTAATACCAGTACAATTCTCTTATTCTTATTTCTTTTACCCTTATCATTTATATTGCCTAGTGGGCTGCATTCCAGACCTGAGGTTTGCAACACCCCTTGCACCAAGCTTCTGAAGTGTCCCACCATAAATAGTCTGTTTGAATTATTACCTGTCTCTATACTTGCACCTGAGGAAATCTCCTCATCCCTGTCTTCAAGTGACTGGTGAACCATATCATTCTCATCCAAGCCCTTATCTAAAATTAGACTTAGTATCCAAATGCATTGTCTTCTTTGGACATCTCTCCCTTCAAATTCATTTTCCTCTGCTGACTACATTTTTTTATTTGCTGTTCCTTGCTCATTACATTGACTTCAGTCATTTGTTTCTGCTGACTGAAGTTCTCATTTCCTTTCTTTTGTACATCAAAGGAATATGCACTCTTATATGGGAATCATTATATTAAAAATCCATCCCATGTATAATACAAGGATGAATCATGTTTCTAAAATTCACATGTATGAAATACTTAATTACTTGTAAATTAATTTGTCTCCTGATCAGTAATGCTGCCTTGAAATTCATTGCCAGACTCTAAAAAAGTATTTAATTTCTCGTGTACTGTATCATTAAGTATAGTTTGTATGTCAATTGGGCATGCATCTCTTGCTCTCTTGCCACCACATTGCTAGTAGCTGCAAGGAGAGGCACCAGCTCCAGCTGCATTGGTTGTACATCTCCCACCATCATTGATTTTATTTATTTATTTATTTATTTATTTATTTATTACATTTCTTTCCCACCCTTCTCCCCACAAGGGGACTCAGGGCGGCCTTACATAAGCATCCGAAGATGCTATCCACATATACCAATAAAATCACAATTAAAACTATGAAATCCATTTAAAAACATTATACAGATTGAACAATTTATGAACAATAAATTAACATGCCAATATGCCAAAGCCAAGCCAGGAGAATCCAATGTTGCAATGTCCAAGAAAGTTTCTTTTTCATATTGCCATTCCCCTCTAGTAAAACGACTGATTCCAGCCCCCCGTCCCACCCGTTGTCTACTTGGTCTCTCCCTCTCCATGCATTGGGAAGGCCCGCCTCCCTTTCCCCAAGTAGAGACCTCCTCTTGCCTCCTAGGGGTTCTGTGTGGGAAGTTTGGCCCAGTTCTATCATTGGTGGGGTTCAGAATGCTCTTTGATTGTGGGGGATCTATAAATCCCAGCAACCACAACTCCCAAATGTCAAGGTCTATTTCCCCTGAACTCCATCTGTGTTCATATTTAGGCATATTAAGTATTCATGCCAAGTTTGGTCCTGATCCAACATTGTTTGAGTCCACTGTGCTCTCTGGATATAGGTGAACTACAACTCCAAAACTCAAGGTCAATGCCCACCAAACTCTTACAGCATTTTCTCTTGGTTATGGAAGTTCTGTGTGGGAAGTTTGTGTCTTTCTGCCATTCCTGCCAGGATATCTATGTTGTGTTCATCGAAACAGGCCCAGGTTTATACACTGAGTGTATAAATACATTTTAAAAACATATTAACTATATGTATTACTGTGTTAGAGTGTCATTTTGGTTGGTGGTGTGCCCCAGGATTTTGCAAATTTAAAAAGTGTACCGTGGCTCAAAAAAGGTTGGGAAACACTATTCTAAAGGACAGGAGGGAGGTGGCCAACGTGATGTCCTTAGGGAAGGAGTTCCACAGACAGGGGGCCACTGCTGAAAAGGCCCTGGCTCTTGTCCCCACCAACCACGTTTGCAAAGGTGGTGGGATCAAGAGCAGGGCCTCTCTTGATGATCTTAAGCTTCATGATATTCATAACAGGAGATACGTTTGGACAGGTAGACTCTTCAGAAGTCTATGAAGAGGTTGATTTTATAAATTCTATCTCTTTCTGCTATTAGTCTGTCTTTGAGGCTATGTAATGGCTGAATCCATGATACCTATCAGGATGCTTTGTTTTCCAGCTTGGATTGCCCACTTTCGTAGAGCCTCCATTTTTAACGTGGCAGCCCAAAGCAGACTTTAGTAAGTTCTCTGCCTCAGAACTCTGAGTTCCTTCTGCCACTTTGCTGGAAAATTCCATATTTTTAAATTTTATTTTCAGTAATCACTTCTTGCTATTTAATTTTTTTTACCTTGCATTTCTCAGAGTTTGTACTCTCATCTTCTTGGGTCTCTTTTTTGTATTGAGAGAAAATACCCTTATGCCCACGTCACACACTGGAGGATATGTTCTCAATAAATCAGCCTTTTTTCTCTTTTTTCATACTCAAACTGGGCAGCAGGCATCCAGCGTTGCCTCTCTTTATTTCATTTGGAATTCATGGGCAGCAGTCAGTGATTCCATCTCAAGTGTAACATCTAACATGGTTTGTTCCTATTTGGGTTGTGCATTCAGGGTAAACCTTGACCCGTGCCATGTCCTGGCTTTCAGTGTGGGTCCTGATCCAGTTTTGGAGCCTCCCAAAATCGGGAGAGAAGATTTCTGTTTTCGCTCTTTGGTGGCAAAAGATCTGTTTTCTATCAGCCCATTATGGGATTGGGACTTCCCACCCAGGCTCCCTTTCCCAGCACTCCTGCACGCCACCCACACATACTCTTGCCAAGGAGTGTGTGTGTGTGGCATGCAGGCCCAGGGCACACACACCACCAGTGCCTGCAGTCAAGTGCCTCTTACTCTAGAGTAACAGGTGCTTGGCAACAGGCATTAGCCAGTGCAGGAGCACCTACATGCCACACACGCACTCTCCTTGGAAAGATTGTGTTTGTGTAGCATGCAGGCCCATAGTGCCTGTGCTGCCAGTGACGTCATCCGAGTGCCTCTGACTCTAGAGTAAGAGGCTCTAGACTGCAGGCACTGGTGGGCACGGGCTCTCCTGCATGCTATACATGCACTCTCCTTGGAAAGAGTGTGTGTGCATGAGTGTGTGTTGTGTGCAGACCCAGAAAGCTCTTGCGCCTGCCAGTGCCTGCATCAGAGTGCCTCTCTTACTCTGTGATGCCAAAAAGCAGGCCAGGAGCCAGGACCTACTCCTGCCTGCTTTCATGTCAATCAGATTTTTGTATGAGGAGGAGTGTTCCTGTTTCATGCTGAAAGACACTGAAGAAACAAAGGAAATGGGAGAAATGATATCCGCACACAACTCTAGTTCCTATCCGGCAAGTGTCACGGCACCAGTCTTCATCAGTACCTTTCCTCTTTTTATTATACATCCCCATTTTAGCATGATAGTAATTATCTTAATTTTATGTATTCCTTTATTACAAGCTAAGATATCTAGCATTCAGCTGACAAGGCAGGAAGTTAAAAAAAACTGGTGTGCAAGGAAGAGGAATAAAGGACTGTAACTGGAAAAGAATTTCGAAATCCTGCCTATCCAGTTGGCACAAGGGAAATAATGCATTGGCTTCAAGATTGCTTCTCCAACACATCCAGAGGATACCACTTCACGTGCAAGCAAGCTTTATTTATTTATTTATTATTTACTAGACATCCCCTGCCACGCGCTGCTGTGGCCCAGTCTGGTGATCTGGAAAATAAAGTAATGGGAAAGTGATGGTTTCTAATATATGTAATTTCTTTAAGCTTGTAAGTAAACAGTATTTCTTGTTGTTTCTTTGTCAGTGTTGATGTAAAGATTGTCTGATTTGCCTACTCAGGAACATGCAACATATTATCTATTTATTTATTTATTATTTATTTATTTATTCAGCTTTTTAGCCACCACCCCCGGGTGGCTTGGGGCAGCTCACAATTTCAAGGATAAACAGAGCAACAGTAGTGCATTAAAACAGTAAAACACAACAGCAGTAAAACATTAAAACGTTACATTAAAACAACAGTATTAACTAAACATTTGTGGTTAGACTGACTCAGTTACAAAAGCCTGCTGAAATAGCTAGGTCTTACAAGCTTTCCGGAAAGCCAGAAGGTCACGGAGTGACCTGATCTCCGGCGGCAGGGAGTTCCAAAGCATGGGGGCAATAATGGAAAATGCCCTTTTTCTTGTCGACGTGAGACAGTAAGCTTTGGTGCGCCTTCTATAGGGGTCCCTTTCAAATCTATGATGCTATATCTGTCGTGTGTATGTGTGTGTGTGTGAATCATATATATCTATATCTATGGCTGGATGACTCTTTGTCAGGAGGGCTTTGATTATGTTTTCTTGCCCAGGTGAAGGGAGTTGGACTGGATGGACTTAAGGCAGCATTTCTCAACCTGGGGGTCATGAGGGGGTGTCAGAAGGGTTTCCAAAGACCATCAGGGAGCAGTATTTTCTGTTGGTCATGGGAGTTCTGGGTTGGATGTTTGGCCCAATTCTATCATTGGTGGGGTTCAGAATGCTCTTTGATTGTAGGTGAACTATAAATCCCAGTAACTACAACTCCCAAATGTCAAGGAATATTTTCCCCAAATTCCACCAGTGTTCACATTTGAGCATATTGAGTATACATGCCAAGTTTGATCCAAATCCATCATTCTTTGAGTTCACAGTGCTTTCTGGATGTAGGTGAACAACAACTCCCAAACTCAAGAGCAGTGCCCACCAAACCTTTCTAGTGTTTTCTGTTGGTCATGCGTGTCCTGTGTGTCAAGTTTGGTTCAATTCCATTGTTCGTGGAGTTCAGAATGCTCTTTGATTATAAGTTAACCATAAATCCCAGGAACTACAACTCCCAAATGACAAAATCATTTTTTGAGCGATGGTCACTCCTTGGGTTAGTAGGTGTCTTGTGGCCAAATTTGGCAGCAATTCGTCCAGTGGATTTTGAGCTATGATATCACTCAAAACGAACCATATTTTTATAAACCATATTTCTATTTTTCTCAAAACAAAGAAACAAACTATACAAAAATTTTAAAACAGTTCAGGCAACTTACCCTGCTTGGAGCTACTTTCACAATAGCATTGCTAAAAATGGTAACGTTGAATTGCATTGGTATATATTATTAGGAAAAAAGGAAGCATGGAAGAGATTTTTCACTACAGTTCCCAGAATCCCTGTCAGTATGGTCACTAAATGTGGTACTGTAGTCAAACCATATAACTTTACTAAACTTCAGGGGGGGGAGGGGGAACCAATCCTACTGTATCACAATGACTCCTGCCCAGGGCCGTAGCCAGGATTTTGATTTGGGGGGCTGAGTTTGGTTCGGGGGGCCGAGACTGGGTGGAAGAGGGTCTACCCTAGCAAACCTTTTGTATTGTTATCCCAATAACCCCATTAATGTGGGATATAATGAGCATGGTGATCAGATCATGATTTAAATGCACGTAACAGTTTAAATAATGTACCAGTAAGGCCTTTTCGCGGACCACCCTGAGAATTTTTGGGGCTGAAGCCCCCTTAGCCCCCGGCTACATGCCTGCTCCCGCCAAAATGCTGTATTAGCATATGTTTGCTTACGACAATATATCAAATATTTTTTCTAAAAACTACCCAGTATCACTGTAAATTGAAGCACTAATTACTAGGCTTCTTTCATCCAAAAAAATTGTTCAAAACTCGTTTCAGATGTAGTTCGATTCCAAAGTCAATTCCGATTTTCACAAAAAAAATGTTCAAAGACTTCTGGATCTTTGAATTTTCGTGGTTTAAAAGTGTTATTTCTTGTTTCATTGGGTGGTCTTTACTTTGAAAGTAGTTGTTTTACTCCAGGAGCAGGGAAAAGCAAGCAGGGGAAATTCTTTCCTTCTCCAGTTTAAAACTGGATTCCCTGGCTTGAAGCAGAAGCGGGAAAAGCAAAAGGAGGAAATTCAGCCTTTCCTGGTTTAAAACTGGATTTCCAGGTTTGAGGCAGAAGCGGAGAAAGCAAAGGGAGGAAATTCAGCCTTTCCTGGTTTAAAACTGGATTCCCTGGCTTGAGCCAAGGCCAGGGACCAGAAGCAGGGAAAAGCTGAATCGTTTCCAACTCACTTCCTGAGTTGGAAGAAAAATGGCGAGACTAGCTTCAGAAGGGCAAAGGGACTTCCGCTTTCCTAAAAAAGTTCAAAATTGCTTCAAAAAGGTAATTTTTCCGAATGTATTCCAAATTACGAAGATTCCGGCTGGACCTAACCATGCCTACTAATTACAATGGATTACTTTGCATTTCTGGCACTCCTGAATAGCTGTGGCACATAAATATGTCTACTGGGAGCCTGGAAGGACAACTTTTAAAAGATGTCAGTTTCCTTAGACCAGTGTTTTCCAACCTTTTTTGAGCCGCGGCACATTTTTTACATTTACAAAATCCTGGGGCACACCACCAACCAAAATGACACAAAGTGACACTCTAACACAGTAATACATATAGTTAATATATTTTTTAATGTATTTATACACTCAGTGTGAAACCTGGGCCTGTTTCAATGAACACAAAAGTAGATATCGTGGCAGGAATGGCAGAAAGACACAAACTTCCCACACAGAACTCCCATAACCAAGAGAATTGGTGGGCATTGACCTTGAGTTTTGGAGTTGTAGTTCACCTATATCCAGAGAGCACTGTGGACTCAAACAATGTTGGATTAGGACCAAACTTGGCATGAATACTCACCCAATATGCCCAAATGTGAACACAGACGGAGTTTAGCTACTGGGGAAATAGACCTTGACATTTGGGAGTTACAGTTTCTGGGATTTATAGTTAACACACAATCAAAGAGCATCCTGAACTCTTGCAACAATGGAATTGAACTAAACTTGGCATATTGAATGCTCATTACCAACAGAAAGTACTGAAAGGGTTTGCTTGGGAATTGACATTGAGTTTGGGAGTTGTAGTTCACCTACACCCAGAGAGCACTGTGACTCAAACTATGTCATGTTATGTTGTTGTTTGTTTTCTATCCAGAATCACAATGTTGGAAGGAGGCTCACCACTTTAAGGTCCCTAAAACAGGCATGGGAAAACTTCGGCCCTCTGGGTGCTTTGGACTTCAACTCCCACCATTCCTAACAGCTTGAGGCCCTTTCCTGCTTAAATGCCTGAGGCTGCTAGGAATGGTGGGAGTTGGAGTCTAAAACACCTGGAAGGTCCAAGTTTGCCCATGCCAGCTTTCGACAGAGACCTCTTCCTCCCCCTTCCCCTTGGCGCCCTTACTTTTTCTTCTACACTGCCGCTTTTGATCCAAGGGGGCAACGTGAGCGTGTTCAGGAGGGGAGGGGGGAGGGAGGAACGCGTGACCCGTGCGGGCGCTACTGCGCAGACTCGCCCCAGAGCAAAGCAAGGCAGAGCGAGGCTGGGAAGAAGGGAGCCCGAGTGGAGAAGAAAAAGTGTTTGGCAGGAGGGGGAAGAAAGGGTATTGGAGGTTCCAATTTCTCACGGCATACCTGATGATCACTCACGGCAGATTAGTGTGCCACGGCACACTGGTTGGGAAACACTGCCTTAGGCGGCCAATTATATCATACCAGAAGTGACTTGCAGTTTCTCAAGTCGCTCCTGGCATGAAAAAATAAACATTTTTCTTGAATCTGTAAATAGTTTCTGCATTGCAGTGGTGTAGGATGAGAAAGCTAGTCAACTGGGACTCATCATATTGCTTACCTCCATACTGAGCAATGCTCTGTTTAAGGGTTAGGGGAGGGTAATTGTCTCTCTACTTCCATCCCCATAATCTCATGTTAAGCAAAAAGCCATGTCTCCTTTTCTCACTGCTCTGCTGCTCCTGCCATCCTCTGAAATTACTCATAGAATGTAAGCCAATCTACATTCATTTAAGAACACAATTAATAATAAATATTGCCCATATTTAATTACATATGAATACACGATTACACAATTCCTATCCATTACACAATGACACTTCTGACTTATTAAACAAGGTGGGAGGAAAACTCAGAGATGGTTTTGCCAGTTCCTTCCTCTGAAATATATATAGCCTACAGCACCTGGTATTCATTGACAGACTCTTCCATTTACTAGTCAGGGTTAACCCTGCTTAGCTTCCAAGATCAAACAGGATCTTATTTATTTATCATGTCAGAAGTGAATTGAGAATGTAGTTATCATGTATAGAAAAACCACAAACAAAGTTTAAAACTTGGCATTATAGTAAATTTCCTTTGACCAGAAGCTGGCCACTTCGAGTGCCTCTAGTTTCGCTGTAAGAAGGTCCTCTATTGTGCATGTGGCAGGGCTCAGACCGAATGTAGTAAGTGGTCTGTAGTTTGCTCCACACTTGCATATTGTGGACTCCACTTTGTAGCCCCATTTCTTACGGTTAGTTCTGCATCTTGTGGTGACAGAGTGCCGCCTGTTCAGCGCCTTCCAAGTCTCCCAGTCTTCTGTGTGCCCAGGGGGTAGTTTGTCATCTGGTATCAGCCACTGATTGAGTTTTCAGGTTTTAATCACTTGCTGAGGTGTTCCTGCAAGTATCTCTGTAGATTTTAGGAAGCTATTTCTTGATTTAAGGTATTGGCTTGCTGGCTGATGTCCAAACAGAGGGTAGACCAGAGATGTCAAAACTGTTATCTAAGTAAACCGGAAGGATTAGATTCTGTCAATTAACATTGACAGGATCGGATCCCTACTGTTTACTTCGACAAGTTTTTTCTGTCTCATATACTTCACTGTTTGATTTTTTTAAAAAAAAGATTACCTACATTTCCAAACCACTTTTAGTGTTCATAGTGACCCACCTCTTCCAGCTTGCCTTCCACGTGTAGGTCCTAGTGGGACGCACCCCCCTGTTGAAAATTGATTCTCAATCCAGGTCGTTTTTAATTGCTGTATATTGTGACATTTTAACGATGTTTTATGCTCTGTTTTATTCTGTATTGTTTTTATTCTGTGATCTTTTTTAGTGTTGTGAGCCGCCCCGAGCCCGCCAGGAGTGGCGGCATAGAAGCCGAATGAAATAAATAAATAAAATAAATAAAATAAAATTTTAATTTGGGTGATGATGTCAGTCCATAAGGTACTCCTAGGCCCTCTGCTTTGAACAGGATTATATGACAGTATAGACTCATATAATCCAGTTCAATGCAGATAATCTGGATTATCTACTTTGCAATCTGGATTATATGGCAGTGTAGACGGGGCCCTACAGGACCCCTGGCCCCAGCAGCAGAAAACCAGCTTCAGCGACATCTAGTACAAAATAATGGTTGTGAATAGTAGTTGATAAAATGCTTGGTAAAATAGTTAATAGTAAAGACATCACACTGGGAACAAAGATCCACATAGTTAAAGCAATGGTATTCCCCATAGTAACCTATAGAGCAGGGGTGCTCACACTTTTTCAGCATGTGAGCTACTTATAAAACAACCAAGTCGGCATTATCTATCTACCCACTACAAAAATGTGAAACATATAACACAATATCTGCTTTGAACTGGAGATTTAAACCTAGAAAATGTCATATAGGCGAAAAGGTTAAACAAGATAGAATTGGTTTCAAATAACATAATTCTCCAGCAAATTCAGACTAGGCAAAACATATGGAATAAAAATCCTTCCTCCACATTTATATTTCATAAATACAAGAAAACAGTATGTTTAGAGATTGGATTGATCTTGAATTCCATTAAATAGAACTAAAATTACTTTCATTTTCTTGCAGCAATTTCCTGCATGGTTAATGTTTGTGTTTGTACTGAGATATGTGTGTAATGTGAAGGACTTGCTCGTTGAAACTGTTACATTACATCTATGTCTCTCGGCATTACTTCGCGAACGAAGATTCAGGAAGGACTCATCACGCTTTTACAAGCGCGTTGATGACTAAAAAGGCCAATCTGAGATAGGCAAGTTCGGTTGCAGAAAGCGCAGCAGAAAGTCTCCTTGGGTGATGTTTTTCCAAGTTGCGGTTCTTTCTGCGTTGTCGTTTCTCTTCGAGACCCATTCGGCGTGTCTTCTCGAAAGAGGCCGCAGCATTGTGGATAGTGCTTCTCCATGCCTCCCGATGTGAGGCCAGGGTGGACCATTGTTGGTGATCAATCTGGCCAAGCCTGAGATGTTGTTTCAGGGAGTCCTTATATCTCTTTTGGGGGGCGCCTCTCTTGCGCTGACCCGTGGCGAGTTCACCGTAGAGTAGTATCTTTGGGAGGCGGTGGTCCTCCATCCTAGAGACGTGTCCTGCCCAGCGCAGCTATGTAATGAAGTAATAAAAGCATGGAATGACTTAATAGCAGGATGAGAGTGAGAGAAGGAGCATCAGAGTTCACTCTTAGTTCACCTTATGCTTAAGAAATCATCTAGGAAGAAGCAATTCATTATGCTTAATCCCTGGAGATTGATTTGTGCTAAAACTTGACCAGCAACTGGTTTCACAGGAGGATCCGTTTAGAGGAGGGAATGTGTTCTGGCACAGTAGTGCCAACAGGGTTCTGTTTTTCATTTGTTGCACTGCAAGTTAGCATGTATCTTGTAGGTGACTTTCTTAGTTTGCATTTACAGGCCCAGAGGGCTGCCAATCAATCTAGAGCAGCAGACTCACCCCTATTCCTAGGATTTGGGAGGGAAAGAGGATTTTTTTGCTCAGTCTTAACAGCTACTCTACAGGATAGGACATGATTTAAGGCTGCTTGTTCTTTCCAACTTGGAAAAGGCTTTAAATCTTACAGCTTTGCTCAAGTAACAGACACAGCCTTGCTGGGGTAACAAATCCAGCTTTGCTGGGGTTACAGACCACCGCTTTGCTGGGGTAAAAGATCCCACTTTGCTGGGGTAATGGAACAGCTTCACAATCCTTTGTGAAGGAGGGATCACCTGCAATCCCAACAACCTGGCTAATCGAAGGAAACCTTGCATGGTACGGGACATCTGGCTATCCATAACGCAGCTTGGAGTTGGAAGAAGGGTCCTCACGCCAGCAAGGTAAAGAAAGATTGCCCAAGGGAAGGGTCATAGGTTTTTCCCCGAAAGAGAAGACCAGCTTTGCCCAGTTTGCCGGCCCTGTTGCTGCAGACTGAGAGAGTCACCAGTTTGTTAAGAAGCAAGCCTTCCAGTTTGTTAAGTTTGTTAAGAAGCAAGCCTTCCAGTTTGTTAAGCCCAAATAAAGAACTTTGTTAAACTTATTTTGAGCCTCAAGGACCTTTATCATTGGGGAAAACTAAGGGGCCCTTCCAGCTGAGGCACCCCGGTGTCCCGTTGGGCATACAGCAGTCACATCCAAGAAACAGCCATTCTACAGGCCCAGCGTGCGACAGCACAGAATGAATAATACATTGTTGAAGGATCTTGGTTATGAGAACAGGTATTGCAAGATTAAACCATTATCCTAAGAATTTATTTATTTATTATTCAGTCTTATATGCCGCCACTCCCTGAGGGGTCGGAGTGGCTTACAACACAGAAAATAGATAACATAGTCAGATGACTCCAAAATACAATTAGCAATCAAACAGTATAAGAAAAGTTAAAAATCATATTCAAATGCCAGCCGGAACAAGTGGGTTTTGCAGGCCCTGCGGAAAGGCAGCAGATCTTGCAGGGCACGGACTTCGGCTGGCAAGGAATTACATAGTGATGGTGCCACAGCAGAAAAAGCTCTGCATCTAGTTGACGCTAAATGGATGGTTTTAAGGCTGGGAGCTTCCAGAAGATTTGAGTCCTCAGAACGGAGTGATCTCTGGAGTTGGTAGGGGGTAAGATGGTCCCTCAGATACGCCGGCCCTGGACCATGTAAGGCCTTGAAGGTTAGTACCATCACCTTGAAAGTGATCTGGTGCTCTATTGGTAACCAAGGAAGCTGCTGCAGGATAGGTGTTATATGACATCTCATAGTAGCCCCCATGAAAAGTCGGGCAGCAGCACTCTGAAAGAGCTTAAGTTTCCGGATCACGAACAAAGGTAGTCCAATGTAAAGAGCGTAGTGTAATCTTGAGATGACTGTGGCTTGGATCACCGTGGCCAGGTCGTCTCTGGACAGATAGGGCGCCAGCCGCCTAGCCAGCCGCAGGTGGAAAAACATGGCTTTGCTGGCTGTGGAGGCCTGGGCCTCCATTGCCAACAAAGGGTCCAAAAGGACTCCTAAACTCTCTACCAGAGGTGACGGGCATAATGCCTTGCCATCCAGGGTAGGCAGCTGGATTACCCCACCATCCGTATGACCCAACCACAGGATTTCTGTCTTCGCTGGATTCACCCTCAACCTGCTGGCACGCAGCCATCCAGTAACGGCTTCAAGGAATTGATGGAAATTTGTGGGTACGGAGTCAGGGTGGCCTTCCATCTTCAGAACGAGCTGGGTGTCATCAGCATACTGATAACACTCCAGCCCGAAACTTCGAACCAGCTGAGTGAGAGGTCGCATATAGATGTTAAATAACAAAGGGGAGAGGATGGCCCCTTGAGGAACCCCACAATTTAGACAGGATCTCTCGGAAACCAAGCCTCCCCTTTCCACACACTGCCCCCGATTGTGGAGAAAGGACAACAACCAGAATAAGGCTGCCCCCCCCTGACTCCAGCTATGGCAATGCGGTGGGTCAAAAGATTGTAATCGACCGTATCAAATGCTGTTGTGAGGTCCAATAACACAACCAGCGCTGAACCATCCTTGTCGAGCTGGCATCGAAGTTGATCTGAGATGGAGACCAACACAGTCTCCGTCCCATGTCCCATACGGAAGCCGGACTGGAAGGGGCCTAAACCAGCCGTGTCGGTTAGAAACTGCTGCAGCTGCTCCACTACTGCCCTTTCAATCACCCTACCCAGGAACGAAAGATTCGATACTGGGTGGTAGCTGGAAGGGACCGATCGATCTAAATTCGATTTCTTCAGTAGCGGAGAAACCACAGCCTCTTTTAAGCCCTCTGGAAAGACTCCTTGCTCAAGAGAGTCATTGATTATCTTCAACAGTGGGTCACGTAATCCTTCTAGGCATGATTTTACTAGCCAAGAGGGACACGGATCGAGGGAGCAGGTGGTTGGTCTAGCTGCAGCTACGAGTCAATCGACAGCCTCTGCGTCCAGTGGGACGAACCGTTTGAGGGTGGGCCCAGCAAGTGGACACGGAGTCTCAAGTTCACTAACTGTATCAATTGTGGCTGGGAGTTCCAGGCGGAGCTCCGAGATCTTGTCTGTGAAATAGCTCTGAAAAGTCTTGGCTGTGAGGGCCTGATCATCATTATTTGGGCGGTAGGGACCGTTGTTAAAGACCGAATTACCTTAAACTATTTAGCCAGACGTGAGCTTGCATACGCTACCAGAGAGGCATAATATAATTTCTTTGCCTCGGAGGTAGCATATTCATAAGTATCCATAAAAACTTTATAAGCTTCGTCACTGAGTTCTCGCCACACGCTCTCTAGCCGTCTCTTTTCCCGCTTCAGTGACCGAAGCAATCGGTTCTTGCGGGGTTGGAGAGGGCATCTAGGGGCAATCTCGTCAAGTGCATTGAGATTCACATTTTTTAAAATAAGAATTCATTAAAATACGCAGATGCATTTGTATTCAGAATGTAAAGAACTAAAGAGTTTTAATATGTTAATACAGAAGAAACAGGATTTGGGCTTTGAGGGTAGTTTGGAATTTGAATCCCTGTGTATTTTATTACATCAGTTCTGAATTGTGGTTGTCATCTCTTCTGAGAAACTCATCATCTTGAACACCAATAAAATGGGCAAGTACAACATGGTTCTCTCCATACTAGGAATGGGTAAAATCTTCAGATTTGGATAGTTCAAACATGGAAGTATTTTAAAATAATAATAATAATAATTTTCTAAAATATGCAAAGACCAAATTCAGGACAAGGAGATCGGGTTTTAAAATTGTGAATACAAATGGAAGTCAAAGTCCCCCTTCCCATTCTGTAACTGTTCAGAAAGCAAAAAGAAACGACCAAGACCACTAAGAGGTTGACACATCATACGACTCTCTTATCCATGGATTTTATATCTCTAGTTTCACTTACCCACACTTCAAAAGAAATATCTCCCCTTTCTCTGTGAGCCTCTCTAGGTTCTAGCCTCTCTGTTGACCAAACTTAGTCAAACTAAGTTTTACTATTATCTATGGTTTCAGGAATTCAAGGAAGTATTCAGGTTTACCTCTCCCATGTAAAGGGGGGGGGGGGTTGTACTATGTTTTTTTCTGCCTAATGATTAACCAAAACACATTTGGGTGCCTCAAATGTTAGCCCTGATTTTGGGCATATTTGACCTGCTGTTTCCAAAAATGATGCCAGTTTTCCCGTATCAGCTCTAGTTTTTGAAATAGAAAATATATGACATCTACTAGTTGCCGTCTGCTCATCCATTTTGTTGTTGTTGTTGTTGTTGTTGTTTATTCATTCAGTCGCTTCCAACTCTTTGTAACCTCATGGACCAGCCCACGCCAGAGCTCCATTGGCCGTCGCCACCCCCAGCTCCTTCAAGGTCAAGCCAGTCACTTCAAGGATACCATCCATCCATCTTGCCCTTGGTTGGCCTGTCACCACAATTTGAAAGCAGCTCCTGGCAGTGAGAACGAGGAGGTGCTGCTGGCAGAGATCCAGGCAAGAGTGATCATCCCTGGCATGATTTCAGGTGTCCTGCCTGAGCTGCCCTTTGAGGGAACCTGCTTGGTGAGCATGGAAGATAGCCCAAAATGAAATCAGCTCACAAGCAGGAGAGAAGGAGTGATCAGCCAATGAGGATTTTTATTCATATGAATAAGATGCCAGACTGTGATATCTCACAAAGAAACTGGGATACAATACAGAAAAACAGTCCCCCTTTTATACCCTTGGAGGTTTTGAAATTCCCTCCACACATGCATCACCTGGAGTGTTTCCTTTTGGATGAGGGAGTCTGGCTGGAAGGAGATGCTGGTCCTCTGTCCAATCAACAGTGCCCATACGCCTCTGGAGTTGCCAATCACAGAGAGGGGGCTTGGCCAGACAGCCAGCAAGCATAGGGACTATGGATTAAGTGAGGGATGACGAGTCTCTTTATTAGCAAGAAAAACAACAAACTGGTTTCGGGCACTTCCGCTCTACCAAAGGGGGTATTGTATGTAGAGTGGGCATGACAGGGCCTCTTCCAAGGAGGCAGCCCAGCAGCTCCAGACTATGGCAATTCAATCAGAGGATATAACAAAATTATGCAAAGTTGCAGAGGCAAGGGGGATGAATGAAGACATACAGTATTTCCCGTGAGGTGAGTGGTCCCACACACCGAGACGATAATGCAAATTGAGACTACCCCGGGTGGGCAGGAGATGGGCAATCAGAAGACCCATAGTGCTGTCCAGGAACTTTTATTGTGTTGCCTTTGTCTGACTGAGTCCATAAATGTAGGTGAGGCTGGGAATGGATGAAGACATCCCAGCACAGTATTGTCTCTGTAGGCTATTAACTCAAAAGGAACACAGGGCTTGTGATAAAACAGAAGACATTCAAAGAGGGAGGGAGGGTCCCAGGAGCAGCTGGACATAGTACATTTTATATAATACAATATGAAGGCAAAAGGAACATGTAAGGACAAAGCACGGGGGTTTGGATGACCCGGTGTGCACAGGAGGCATAGTTTTCCCAAGTACATACAGATATCCTAGCCAGGCTCCCTTGTATGCAAATCAAGACATGAGGAAGAGGGGAAACATAGAAGTAATACAATTCGATACTGGGGAAAAGGAAGCATGCAGAATGGGCTTTTAGGGGGACTTTGGAACAAAAAAGGCAGGAAGGTTACACATTGCAAGGATGGGAACAGATAAGGAAAACAACTTTAGAACATATAATTATTCAGCAGGTAAAGAGTTCTTTTTTAACAGCAGTCCTGGGAGACATAGTTTCTCAGGCTTGGAAAACATACTCCCTGGGTTGAGTTAGGCCCCAGAAGAGGCCAGAGAGTTTGGTGTGAGACAGGGAGGGTGGCAGGAGAGAAATATAATGAGCAGAGAAAGCTTAAACTATCAGATGCTTTCTAATGGGGGAACCAGCTATCTGGAAAGAGAGGAAAAGAGGAAAGATACATGATTGCTGGGAAAGGTACATTACAGCAGTTATTTTCAACCTTTTTTAAACCGCGGCACATTTTTTACATTTACAAAATCCTGGGGCACACCACCAACCAAAATGACACTCTAACACAGTAATGCATACAGTTAATATGTTTTAATGTATTTATACACTCACTTAGTGTGAAACCTGGACCTGTTTCGATGAACACAAAATAGGTGACATGAGAGTGCTATGGTTCCATTTCTTAAAGGGTCAGATGCGCCTTATGGTTTATATACGAATGAAGTTTGAAAATAATTTCCCACGGCACACCTGATGATCTCTCACGGCACACTAGTGCAGTCTTTCTCAACCAGTGTGCCGTGGCACACTAGTGTGCCGTGACGGACCTCCTGCTGTGCCGCGAGAAAAGCTCTCTGCCCCCCTTCCTCCCCCCCTCCTGCCGAACTCCTGCTGCTTGGGGGAGGAGGAGGAAGGGCCGGGCAGTAGCGAAGAAAAAGAAGAAGGGACCGGGGCGCCGCCTCCTTCGGCCATTTCCCCAGCCAGCCTCCAATCCGCCATGACTCCCACCATGACTCTCGCCCCTCGCTCGCTGAAGCCGCATGGAGGAGGTGCCCCGCCCACTGAAGTCCATCCACCGCTCATGCTCCTCCTCTGTAGGAGAGCTGAAGCTGGGGGGAGGGGCGGGGCATGGCGCGGCCTGGCTCTGCCCCCTCCCCGGCTTCGGCACTCCCAGCAGCTGCTCCAGCCTTGAGGGGACAGTGCCAAGCCAGCATTGTGCTGGCTCTGCCACCGCTGGCTTGGCACTGCCCCCTCAAGGCTGGAGCAGCTGCTGGGAGAGGTGAAGCCGGGGGTAGGGGCGGGGCATGGTGCAGCCTGGCTCCGCCCCCTCCCCGGCTTTGGCACTCCCAGCAGGCCACCAACCCCCAGCCGTTCTTTACTGTGTTAGAGTGTCATTTTGTGTCATTTTGGTTGGTGGTGTGCCCCCGGATTTTTTTAATGTTAAAAGTGTGCCGCGGCGCAAAAAAGGTTGGGAAACACTGCACTAGTGTTCCACGGCATACTGGTTGAAAATCACTGCATTACAGCAAGGAAAGGGCAAGAGAAACACAGAATTCAAGGTAACCAATTTATTAAGGGATCATAAGCAGCCTGTAGTTTGTTTCCTGATTGTCTGAACATGTGCAAAGCCAAACAAGTATACTTTAAGTATCTGCAGCCTTTGGAACTCTCTGCTGCAGGCACAAAGGGAACAAATAACACTTTTGCCCAGGGGGGTTTCATGCAACAGCCACCTCTTCCTTTTTTCCTTCCTTTTCCCCCAGCATCATCTTCTTATTCACCTTGGTTAGAAGGCTCCTCAGCTCCTCCTCGCTTTCAGCCATCAAAGTGATATAATCTGCATATCTAAGGCTGTTAATGTTTCCTCCAGCAATTTTAACTCCAGCCTTGGATTTGTCAAGCCCCCACGTTACATGATGTGTTCTGTGTCAGGGTTTGGTAGTTTTCCAAGTACAAAACACAAGCCTCATTTAGCAAAGTAAAAATGTAGCAGCTTCAGCTCAGCCCAGAAGTAATGTGGTCATTGAGAAAATCCATGGTATAAAGGTAACTTACTTTATTGTAAGCATAACATAAAACATCCACACAGGGGAAGAATACCAATAGAATGAAGTATTTAAGAACATAACAATTAGACTCCACCTTTCTCTTGGAATCTAATTGATGAGTGACTCAACTGTACCTTATTACAATCAAATTAACATCAGTGAAATACTTAAAGGTACCAATATAATTTTGCAACATAATACTTTCAACATTCTGCATACAAATTGAATAAGTAGGGTGAGAGTATACAGCCCTGCCTTACTCCTTTCCCAATCTTGAACCAGCCTGTTGTTCCATGGTCTGTTCTTACTGTTGCTACTTGATTGGTATACAGATTCCTCAGGAACTCAACCATAAAAAATCATAATAGCCATATGTAAGAAAATAGAGCTGATATGGTCTATTATTCAATGCAGTTTTCTGAATCAGCACCCCAAATAACCCCAGGAACAGGCCTTATAAACCAAGACATCAAGATTTTTTAAATTTTATTTTATTTATTTGGAAAGGATACACTTTAGAATGGAGCATGAAGGATAAACACCTTGTCCTTAGGATATCCACACTTCTTCTAGGTTCCTGGAAGTTATACTTCAAAACTTGCATTGTGCCCTTACCATACATTTTTTTACATGAAAGATCTCCCAACTTTGCAATCAGTGCTGTGGCAAATTCAGCTGCAAGACCACTAGTGCATGCAAACCCTCAGGTGATAAGAAGAAACATGGGCAGTTAATGTGTCCTTATCTTTTTCGCATGCACACCCTTTTGGGGAGTATTACTGCTCAATATTACAGACTAAGAAGGGTCACCTTTGCTTAGTACTTGCATGGGAGACCATCAATGAATTCCATGGATTGTAGGCTATGTTTGAATGGAAAGAACTGGCAAAACCACCTCTAAGCATGTTTCTTGACTGGAAAAAAAAGCCTATGAAAATCATGGCCTTGTCATAAGTGAACGAGTGACTTGAAAGCACGTACACATTTCTTATTCCTTTGCTTCCTTGTTATTTCAAATACTTTTGCAAAAAATATAAGGAAGGAAGCTTAATTCTTTTCATGCCAGCATTTCTCAAAATCCTAAATGTGGTTCCCAATCATTCAAGAGACACGCTGTCTTTTACAAGGCTATGGGATCTTTTAAATACTATGATTGATTTTCTCTTTTAAAATCTTTTTCAAACTTGTAAACAGTAAATATTTATGTTTGTAATCTATATATAGAGAGTGGGTTAATTTATTAAGCATTAATAAATGTGTTGTGAGGAGTTTAAATGAGGCTTCTTAAAGCTGTTTCTACTCTAGAGGAGAGAGAGGTGCTGCAGGCAGGCGTGCATGTTTTAAGAAGGCTTCTTACCTGTTTGTACTCTAGTGGAGACTCAAGAAAGGCGCTGCAGGCACTGGCACGTGCACTTTCTCTCCCAGGCTTCCTTATAGCTGTTTCTACTCTCTTCTCTAGAGCAATGTTTCCCAACCAGTGTGCCGGGGCACACTAGTGTGCCGTGAGCGATCATCAGGTGTACCGTGGGAAATTGGAACCTCCAATACCCTTACTTATTAAAGGAGTGCTGCTACGTCACAGTACAAAATGCACAAAATGCACAATTAATCATACATAATCATACACAAAAAACACATTCAAAGTATCCTGCTGGAGAGAATCAAAAGTCTTACATAAGGTAGTTTGGCATGGTTGCCACAGAGAGCGGAGGAGTTGCGAACCAGGAAGTAGCGAGTTCACGGAGCGCTCCTCTACGGAAAACTCACGATATTTGATGAAATCAGGGAAGTGAGTGCAAAAAACAAAGTGTATCCTCACGATGTTATCCAATGTCAGTTCCGGGATCCTCACAATAACACAGTCATCTTGCGGACAGTTTAAAGACGCAGCACTATAATCATAGCGACAAGGTAGAAAATCACGTAGATAATCACATATATTCAAACCGCCAGAGGCTGAAGATAGATGTGGCAATGGAATCGAAAGCTGGCATGGGCAAACTTGGACCTTCCAAGAGAAGTTTTGGACTCCAACTCCCACTATTCCTAGCAGCCTCAGGCCCTTTTCCTTTCCGCCCCTCAGCCACTTAAGCAGGAAAGGGCCTCAGGCTGTTAGGAATGGTGAGAGTTGAAGTCCAAAGTACCCAGAGGGCCGAATGACTGACAGCTGTTGAGCAAGACCTTTGTGTGTGTGTTTCTGCCATTCCTGCCAGGATATCTATGTTGAGTTCATCGAAACAGGCCCAGGTTTCACACTGAGTGTATAAATACATTTAAAAACATATTAACTATATGTATTACTGTGGTAGAATGTCATTTTGTGTCATTTTGGTTGGTGGTGTGCCCCAGGATTTTGTAAATGTAAAAAGTGTGCCGCAGCTCAAAAAAAGTTGAAAAACACTGCTCTAGAGGATAGGTAACTGGTATTAGTTTTCAGGTAATTAGGGGCTTCTTTTTGTTTACTGGGATTAATTAAAAAAATAAACTGTGATGCTGAAAAACTGAGGAGGAGCCAAGATCAGCTCCTGCTTGTTTTCATTGTGGGCAGGTTATCATACCGAGAGGGCCCTTACCCAGGGGCGGTCTAAGGTAATTTTATATGGTAAGCGAACATTATTTTGGCGCCCACCCCTCAAACATTATTTTGGCACACCCCCCCCCCATGTAAAACAAATATACAATTATAATATCACAATACCATTAGTAGTATTATATTGTATCAATGTATATACAATATATTATAGTACATACTCATACTATATTGTATCATAATTATATTATACTACATCACAATATAATTATATTATAATATATTGACATTATAATATAACATTCTATAATATTATTATAAAATAATAATTAAAATTATTTATTTAAATAAAATTATCTTCTACTACTATAAATATTTTCATTACTCCTATAAAACTCAAATAACCCAAAATAAAGTAAAATAAAATATTATATATTACTATTTGCCTGCGCAGTTGCGCCTGTCTCTCCTTGATGCTCCCGGCCGGCGCGCACAGGCGGGGAGGTGGGCGGTTGTGGTAGGGTTCACACGCGATTGGGCCTGGCGAGGGAGTTCGGCGGCTACTTCCGGTGGCAGCTGTCAGGAGGCAATACGTCGCCAATACCCCTTTGGCTCCTCTCCCCTCTCCCTTTGTCTCTGCCCCCTGCCTGCCCAATTGGGTCACCGCATTCGGCGGCAGGGCGGAGACAAAGTGAGAGGGGAAGCACTCCCTGCCTGCCCGATAGGGAGTGCTTTGCTTACAGGCTTCTGCGCACAGGAGCTACTGGGCATGCGTGGAGGTTTTCGCGCATGCACAGTTGCTCCTGTGCTCAACTTCAGCTGCAGTGCAACTGCGCCTGCGCAAAAACCTCCGTGCATGCCCAGAAGCGGCATCAGAGTGCACAAGGCCAGGGCCCAAAAGCAGGCAGCCGCGGCACTGCCTGAGGAACATCGGCAGGGCCAGGACGCTGTCTGGCGCCGGCGCCCAGCAGGCGGGGGAATTCGCCCCTTCCCCATGCGACCGCTTCCTTGGCCTACCTGTAGGACCGCCCCTGCTTACCATTACATGCTTCTAAAGGTACCAAAGGTACTGAAGGAAAACAGATCTGCACACAAGTCTACTATTCACAGTCTTCCTGGATATGGTGAGCAACTTTGTCAGATGATAGCAACGACTTCCAAATCTTCTTCTATAATAATTCCACTGAAACAAGGTGAGGAACTTTTCACTTGAGCTAAGCAAAGGCTTCTTCTTGTTTCTGACTGGACATCACTGTAATTAAAAAAAATGGATAGGCAAATGAAACTAAAACTATATTGCCTTTGGTGGGCCATATCAAATGTACTGAACTGCATACGCAATTTGAGAATACAAGATGTTCTTCTGAATGTAACAGCACTGTACCTATGAACTAGCATTTACACTTGTTCATGCAATTGTATACACCTGTCCTCTTTGTGAGATGCAGAAATTCTTCCCTGAAGGACTGCCCCACCTTGCAACTTTTTTCCCATCAATCAACAATGATAACTGGCATTTCCGCTAAAAATAGCATTCCTGGACTAGGAGATAAAAATGGCTGTTAAAACCCTAGAGAGCTTTAAACAGCTCACCATGCCCATCCCACCCTTGATGTCGTGTGTCTTCAAGTTGTTTCCGACTTATGTCAACCCTAAAGGGAACATGTCAGAGGTTTTCTTTAGAAGATTTGTTCAGAAGTTGTCTTTGCCTTCTTCTAAGACTGAATGTGCCTCCCTCTGAGACAAGGTCACTAAACAGGTTTTCAACTTCAGATCATGGTTTTTAGACTGATAATCCCACCCCAGGGTACTTGTTCCTCTGAAAGCTGAGAGAGTGGGAATGGGGAAATGTTTTGATTAAACTGGACGATGTCGGGAAAGACCGCAAAAAGTGTTATATTGCATTTCTACTAATAAGGAAATAGCACTCCAAATATTTGAATTGTACAACCTATAAATATGTGGTTCTCATGATGCCTGCCAGTTCCGTCAATAAGCCAGAACATAGTAGCTTTTTCCTGGTATTCTTGAATAAACTTTATGATCTCAAAGGGAGGTTATTTTCTGAAACAGAAAGGGCATGTATCTGAAAGTGGGAAACGTCAGGAGATAATGGCCTTGGCTGACTCACTCTTCATTGCCTGAGGGGGCTTCTTCTCCCCAGAAGCCCCCTGGGTGGCGAGAAGGCTGCCCGCCATTCAGGCTGGCTGGCCAATGAGGGGGCTGGCTCCGCCCCGCCCCCTCCCTGTTTCCGGCCAGCCCGCACTTCCGCCTGGACAGCTCTTTCAGGCTGCCCAGGACTGCCTGGCCTCATTCGGAGGCAGGCTTGTTTTGCCTCCCACCCTCCCTACTTATTGCATTGCTTGTTGGGTTTTTGTTTATCTGCTTTTATTGTCACCCTGTTCAGTGTGTTATATTTTGTTATGCTCTTTGTCACAACTCCGTGTTTGGCGTGTGGTGTGTGGCTTGGCCCCTGGATCAGGTTGGCTTATCGCCCCTTGGTTGTTAGGGGGATAACGCCCAGGCCCCCTGGGGTGCTGAGTTTCCGTGGACAGGCATTGGGCCGCTCACACCCCAGGCTTGCTAACATCTTTGGACATTCATGGGGGCTGTTCTACCCTGATCCAGAACCCAAGCGTGGCCGCCAACCCTTCATTCCTGTTTTCAATAAATGAGTTGTGGCCATTTTTATCCAACCAATTGTGTCTGCATGTTTCTTGGCGCGAGGGGTGTCACGCTTGCACACGCAATGGTTCTGCAACATGGCCATACAGCCTGGAAAACTCACAGCAACCCAGTGAAGTGTGAAACCTTGCAACTTCAAGGCTTGGCTGCTTCCTGCCTTGGTGGTGGGGGGGATCCTTTGTTGGGAGGTGTGTGCTGGCCCTGATTGATTCTTGTCTGAAATTCCCCTAACTAGTTTTTTTTACTATTGTTATGGTCTTAATTGATATATTATTGCTTTTAAATGTTTTTATGATGTTGTTGGCATTTTGTATTTTACTGTGTTGTGTTGTATTTTAGAAGGGCTTGGCCTCATGTTAGCCGCCCCGAGTCCCCTTTGGGGAGATGATGGCGGGGTATAAATAAAGTTTATTATTATTATTATTATTAGCATTGAATTGTTGCCTTGTGAACCGCCCCGAGACACCTGCGGGCTGAGAGGGGTGGTATACAAATGTAGCAAATAAATACATAAATAAATCTGTATCTGTATACCTTTATAAAACGGAATGTTTGTGTGTATGCGGAGGGCGGAAGGGCGAATTATGGCAGCCACTTTCACAGGCAAGGGCGGATATGTGGCAGCCACTTTCACAGGCCAGGGCGGATATGTGGCAGCCACTTTCACAGGCCAGGGCGGATATGTGGCAGCCACTTTCACAGGCCACAGCGACCAGCGCGGGTGATGGACCTGCACCAAACTTGGTACACATAACCCCCCTAACCCCCTTTACGCCCTGGCGCGGGTCGGGGGACATGACCCACGGATTATGGAATTTGTAGTACTTTCCAACACTTTGGTTCCCACAGACCACTGAGGCCACCAAAAAGGACCAATACAGACCACACTCAGCACACACAGCCCCCCATGACCCACTCACTTACGTCCTGGTGCAGTTCGACTGACAATGGGATGGGGGTGGACCATGGATGATGGGACTTGAAGTGCCTCTACTCACTTCCCAAGTCCGCTGCAACCCTCATCCAATCACTGATCGAGACCAAACTTGCCATACATAACCCCCATGACTGCCTTCACGTCCTGGTGAGGTTTGGGGGAGGACTGACAATGGATGATGGGATTTGTAGTATTTTCACACTCCTCTGTTCCCACAGACCACTGTGGCCCCTGGTAAAAACACCCAGAAAGTCCACACTTGGCACACAGAGCCCCAGTGACCCACTCTACATCCTACTGAAGTTTGGAGGGGACAGAACATGGATGATGGGACTTGCAGTACCTTCCCTCACTTCCCAATCCTGCTACAAACCTAATCCAATGACTGATCAACACCAAATCTGGCACACAGAGCCCTCATGACCCACTCTACAACCTGGTGCAGTTTACTGTGAGACGGACCACGGATGATGGGACTTGAAGTACCTTCACTCACTTCCAAAAAACAATGCATCCCTCATCCATTCACCAATACAGACCAAACTTAGCACACAGAGCCCCCATGACCCAATCTACATCCTACTACACTTTGGGGGGGGGGGACAGAGATGATGGGACTTGCACTACCTTCAGTAATTTCATGATACCACTGCAACTCCCAATAATGATGGATCAAGACCAAACTTGGCACACAGAGCCCCCATGACCCACTCTACATCCTGCTTCTCAAATAACCCGGGCAGGGCCGGGTCCCCAAGCTAGTAAATAAATAAATGTTGGAGTGTTGCACTTTATTCAGTGTTCTAAAAGCTCACAGCAACCCAGTGATTCCGGCCATGAAAGACATTGGAGAAGACTACCGGCTGTTAGGAATTGTGGGCACTGAAGTCCAAAACACCATGGCCAAAGTTTGCCCATGCCTGGGGTCGCATTCCAATGCCATGATGTGTCCCTTCCTCGGGGGAAGGAACCAGGACAGCAGCCTTGCCTCGTCGCAGGGATAGAGGGAGAGATGGAGGGAGGGAGGGGTAGAGGGAGCCCAGGAGGGGGGCGCCGCCTTCCCCGCCCTTGCCGCGCGCCTCTTTGCACATCGCCCTTCCGGCCCAAGGAGCGTTGGATCGCACCCAACGGGAACTGCACGGACGCCGCCGCCTCCTCCTCGCCCTCGCGGCCCTTCTCTCCCGCCGGCCGTTCAGGAAAGGGAGCGAGAAGGCGAAGAAGGGGCGATGATGCCCTCCTTCTCCAACCAAAGAAGAGGCAAGTCGGAGGCTCCCGCCTGGAGCATCAGAAGCGAGGGGCTCCATGGCAGATAGGTAGGTAGGTAGGTAGGTTAGGCAGGCAGGCGCGCCCTCCTCTATCTCCCTCCCTCCCTCTCTCCCTCCCTCCCTCTTAGCCCTGGCTCTTCCTTCGCGGCCCTTCTCCGATCTCTTTCTGGCTGGGAAAGATGCGCCAAAAGCAAACAGCCAGGCTCTGCAGGAGGGCGAGGGAGAAAGGAAGGAAGGAAGAGGGGGACTGCGGCCATATGGAAACGAGAGCGGGGCTGCATCTCCACCCAGTCCACGGAGGCTTCTTTCCAGCCAGAAGGAACCCAAGACCAGAGGAGCGCCGGAAAGTGCCGCAAGATGCTGCTGCTCCTGCTGCTCCTGCGTTCTCAGGGCTCCTGATGACCGTTTTGCCAGTTTGCCTGCCCCTTAAAGGGACATCCCAACTACACCAGCACACGATTTGTGAAAATGGATGGATGGATAGATGGTCTTTGAGTGCTGCATCTTTTTATCAGCCCTTCTTTTTTCCTGGTCCTGGGTGCAAGCAAATTGCACAAAATGCTGCCATGCCCTCCTCCTAGCACTCTGGGAAGCGAGGGGGGGGGGGAGAGAGCCTATTGAGCAGGCCTGGGCAAACTTCGGCCCTCCAGGTGTTTTGGACTACAACTCCCACAATTCCTAACAGCCGGCAGGCTGTTAGGAATTGTGGGAGTTGTAGTCCAAAACACCCGGAGGGCCGAAGTTTGCCCAGGCCTGCTATTGAGGGTGTCTGCCATAGTTGCAGGTGACAAGTCAAGAGAGAATGCTTCTGAACACACCCAGGCCACACACCCCGGAAAACTCACAGCAACCCAAAAGAGCCTATTCCTTCTATCATTGCTTTACTTATCACAATGTTCCCCCTTTTGGTGGGTTGTTGTGAGTTTCCCGGTCTGTATTGCCGGGAAATAGATGCAGGTGAAACACCAGGAGAGAATGCTTCTGGAGCACAGCCACACAGCACCGTTTTCTCCTTTCGATTTCTTTAGAAACCCCTCCCTTTCCCTTTTGTTGTGTTTTGGCTGCTGTGACCAGGCTGGTGCCATGTGCTCAGGCTGACCTTTCCCTGTGCTCCACACATTTGGGCGTGACACCTTGTTGGAAGTTGGCTAGGCTTGGCATTTGGTCTCAGAGCATTCACTTGAGGAGAACTAACAGATCCAACCATACTTGGAAGTGTTTGCCGTCAGAGCACAGCTTATTTGCTCTTAGGCTATTTGTCAAATCCTGCCCAGCCCCAAAGATAGTAAAGTATCTTCTGTTGGTGTGTTTTTCCTCTCCTTGTCAATTATTAGGAGCCACTGAACCTGAATTGGCTGTTGGGGTGAAGGAGGAGCAGGAGGGACTTCAGAAAGATAAAGGGATCCTGCCAGGTGGTCCAGCCTCTCTGTGGCAAAGGGTTGAATCAGCAAATAAATTGGGCACATCCTTTACCGGGATTGCTGAGGTGAGTGCATCTCTTATTCATTGAAAATAATCCTTGTCTTGTCATGTCGGTATATTTCATTGTTCTTAACTGCCATCTGATTCAACTTCAGTTTATGGCAACTCCATGAGTGTGTATCCTACGTGTATTAGATTCAGCCCTGAGCTTCGTTGTTATAACTTTGCATGCCAGGATGACCTGCAAGCAACATCAATTCACATCTGTTAATTAAGTTGCCAAAGAAATATCAAAATACATCTCCTTCTGGTCCTTGCCATTGGACGGTTACGCCAACACCTTTCAGCAGAAGAAGTGGATACAGTCAGCCTTCTGTATCCATGGGTTCTGTATCCACAGCTTCAGTGATCAGGGAGAAAGGTGAGGTTTAAACAAAGTAAATAAATAATAAATATGTTGTTGAAGGCATTCATGGCCAGTATCACTGGGTTGTTGTGGGTTTTCCAGGTTGTATGGCCATGTTCCAGAAGCATCCTCTCCTGACGTTTTGCCCACATATATGAGAGGTAATCTGGCAGTGATAGAGGAAATAGGCTATTTCTCCCCCCTCCCACCCACCCCCCAAATGCTAGGAAGGAAATGTGACTAGGAGGGCATGGTAACATACCTCACAATCTCTGAGGTTGCCTGCCACAGATGTGTGCCAAACGTCAGGAGATAATGTTTCTGGAACATGGCCAGAAAACTCACAGCAACACAAATAATAAATAAATTAAAATCCAAAAAGCAAACCTTGATTGTGCCATTTTATATGGGACATTGTTTTACTATACCAATGTACAAAATGGGACTTGAGCATCCACAGATTTTAATATCTCAAGCAGGTGTGCGTGTGTGTAATTTTTCCAATGTTTCCTCACAACTCACCTACTACTGAAAGCAAATTCCTGGCCTGCATATATGCTCAGAGGCATTCCATTCCTCAGTTCTAGTTTCACTTTCCTGAGTCATTGTTTTGCACCTGGCTTATGTAGGCGAACCTTGAGGGGAACCTAGAAATCGTTTCTGTTTATGAAGACCCTAAAGTGAATCTATCACAGTAAAAAAAATTGGCAGAATTTCTTCTGAAGGGGCTTGTCTTTAACTTTCTCTGAGGCCAAGCGAGAATGACTTGCCTAAGGTCACCCAGGCCCCTTCCACACAGTTGAATAAAATCCTACATTATCTGCTTTGAATGAGAATATATGGCAGTGTGGACTCAGATAACACAAAGCAGATATTGTGGGTTATTCTGCCTCGATATTCGGGGTTATATGGCTGTGTGGAAAAGCCCTAAGCTATTGTGCACAAACAAAACAGTAAAAATGTAACTTGTCTGATTGGAATACTTACTTTTATTTTACTTACTATTTCCTTGAGAAGATCTTAGAACCATACTGGAACCCACCCATGTACTAACCCAGCTGTATTAATGGTTTTGTACCTGAAAGTTTGTCCTTGAAAGTATTTCAGTAAGTTAATATGACAGAGAAATGCTTTCTCCTTTGGGTAGGCCATTTTGAACAACTTTCCAATTGTTGCTGTGTGTTGTTTCTTACCTATGAGGACCCTGAGGCAAATGTATTACTAAGTTTTACTTGCCGAGATTTGTTCAGAGGGGATTACCATTGTTTTCGTCCCCGGCTGAGAGAGTATAACTAACAGAAGGTCACCCAGTGAGTTTCCTATTCAAGCCCTGGTCTCCCAGAATCCTAATTCTTTCTTTCTCTTTCTTTCTTCCATTTGTTTGTTATTTTTGAACAAGCTAAAAAAAACCCTTCTTTTGTTTTATACTTTTATCTTTCTGCCCACACATTTTTGCCCAGAATTCCTGTGTTTAGTCAATACAGAGAAAAAACATTTTGATTGGCTACAAAGATACCATTTATTCACCTGCCATCTTAATGTGACCCCAGGAATTTCAAAGGGTTGTTGTAGGTTTTTCGGGATGCTTGCTACAAATGCAGCCAAAATGTCAGGAGAGAATGCTTCTAGAGCATGGCCATACAACCCGAAAAACCTACAACACCCCAGTGATTCCAGCCAGGAAAGCCTTTGACAATACAATTTCAAAGGGGTTTCTTATGTAAGGAATACTCAAGATATGATTTTGCCCAGTTCCTTCATTTGAAATATAGCCCATGGCATCTGATATTTGTTTGCAGGCACCCACCCATGTACTAACCCGGGGCTGACTTTGTTTAGTTTCCAAGATCAGATTCAATCTGCTGCCTTTAGGCTATTTAGGCTTTTTTGTGCCATGCCAAGCTGGAAAAGTCTAAGTCTTGTTTTTGTCACATTTTTCAGAAGGCTATTATTCTCAACCCATCTTGGTTCTTTATTGGATTATTTATTATTTATTTATTTATTTATTTAAAACTTTTGTACCCCGACCTTCTCACCTCTATCGAGGGACTCAGACCAGCATAACAGCAAAAATTCAATGCTATAAATTTAAAAACCACTACAACATATTAAAATACATAAAAACTCAACATAAAACCACATCGCCATTAAAACAATTCCACTCAATCTGTAAATGTGGTCATACATTCAGACAATAGCCAATCTCAGCCTATTCTGGGAAGGCTTTGTTCCACATCCAGGTCTTCACCAGCCTCCTAAAGGACAGCAGAGAGGGGGCAGATCTAGCATCACTTGGTAGAGAGTTCCACAGCCGAGGGGCGACCACAGAGAAGGTCCTGTCTCTCGTCCCCACCAGCCGCGCTTGCAAAGCCAGTGGGACCGAGAGCAGAGCCTCTCCGGAGGATCATAATATTCTTGATGGTTCATAGGGGAGAATCCATTTGGACAGGTAAACTGGGCCAGAACCGTATAGGGTTTTGTAGGTTAAAACCGGCACTTTGAATTATGCCCGGAAGCTAATTGGCAGCCAGTGGAGCTGGCACAGCAAGGGAGTTGTATGCTCCCTGTGCCCCGCTCTGGTTAGTAACCTGGCTGCCGAACGTTGGACTAATTACAGCTTCTGAGCAGACTTCAGAGGCAACCCCACGTAGAGAGCATTGCAGTAGTCCATTCGGGATGTAACCAGAGCGTGGACCACCGTGGCCAAGTCAGACTTCCCAAGGTACGGGCGCAGCTGGCGCACAAGCTTTAACTGTGCAAAAGCTCTCCCGGCCACCGCCGAGACCTGGGGCTCCAGGCTCAGCGATCCAGGATCACTCCCAATCCAGGATCATTTAGCCTCCTTCTTTGCAGAAGCTGGATGGCCATCTGTCAGGGGAACTTTGAATGCAATTTTCCTGCTTCTTGGCAGGGGGTTGGACTGGATGGCCCAAGAGGTCTCTTCCAACTCTATGATTCTATTATTCTAATACAGTGAGTCAATCCTATTCTTATTATTCCTCAGTCCTCTGGGTTTTTCCCCCCTGCAGCTTAATTTTGTTATTATTGACACCAATACAGTAACATCACAATCAAACTCCATTATTAAATATTATGTTACATTATATATACATATCACATGATACTTCTAAGTAATCTTATATTACCCACTTTTACCTTACACTTGTGTCAAATAAAGAATCCCCCTTACCTCCTCTCCCCTCTGTCTGTATATCCAAGTGTATCTCAGACCAGTTGGTGCCAGTTGGTGCCAGGTCATCATCACTGGGTGTAGTTAAGAGTCACACCTCTTGTGATTTGGTTCTTGCCAAACTGATACATTTGTGGCAGAGAGTGTTTCTCTGAGTGGAAGAATCTCAATTCATATCCAGTCTATTTGTTTCTTGGAGGGGAAAAGGCTATGTTCCAACCACAAAAAAAAGCAACCGTAAGATTTTTGTTGAAGACAACTTCCATTGGACCCCATTTCTCTAGATCAGGGGTTCTCAAACTTTTTCAGCTGCAGAGCCCTTTTTGAAGTAAAAGTTTATTGTGGAGCCCCAAGAAATGTTTATATATTATCTATTATATAAAGGGGTTCCCGTCATGGAACGACCGTCCCAAACAGAGAAACCTTACAACGCAGAAACACCAAACTTGCCAACAGAAATAGGCCTCAAGCAAGGTAGGTTTGTAACAAAGAAACTCCCCCCCCCAACCTAAATAGCCCCCAAAACAACGAGTAAAAAACTACATTTCCCAGCATCCTCTGGGCTGCCAACGACCCCTCCCAGCCTCTACATTCTGACAACATGATTGGCTGCCAATAAGGGCGGATTTGCATAACTCCTGTACTGGCCAGCCAACATGAAACATTCCGACCCATAATAAACTGTCAGAGGAGGATAAGGCAAAGGGCTGAGGCACAAACACAAACACCCAATTCACTTCCCACAGAAAATTTACACCCTACAAATCACAGACCACGCCCAAAATTGACAGTAAGGCTTCATTAACTTGATTCTCCCGACTACGCCTCACTTAATGGAATGCTGTTTACGCTCTGAATTGACAGTAAGGCTTCATTAACTTGATTCTCCCGACTACGCCTCAGCTCATGGGACATTGTGTATGGCCTGAATTTACAGTAACCTACCTTGGCACACAATGCCCCCCATGACCCACACTCCATCCGACTGCAGTTCAGAGGAGGACACACCATGGATAATGGGATTTCAAGTACCTCCACTCACTTCCAAAGTACCCCACCCACACAAGCATCAACCTCTACATCAACACAGCAGACGGAAACACAAAAAACATTGTATATCCACAAGCTATGCAGAACGCCAGCAACACCACACACCAACAACTCCCCAGGACTTCAACATCCCACCCACCAGAACAACCCACAACGACACAGCCATGGCCCCAACAACACCATAACTAACAACAATTCCAACCCTTACATACTCAGACTTTCTCGCATCTCCTAAATAGGGCACATCAACACATGCCAGGTACAGCTAGTACTATATAAAATGTACATGTATCAGGCATGGGCTGGGCCAGTAGCAGATGGATGGAGAGTGTTTGTGTGAACTAATTCACACAGTGCAAAAAAAATTTAAAATGAAGATTTTTTTTAAACAACATAAACTTGATGGTAATTCAGTGGAAGACCTCCAGGGCCATCCAGTCCAATCCCCTTCCGCCATGCAGGAAAAACACAATCAAAGAACTCCCAACAGATGGCCATCCAGCCTTTGTAATATCAGTAATAACAATGATAATCATAATAATAGCAGAAACCCCAGGTGCCATCCAGTCCAACCCGCTTCTGCCATGCAGAAAACTATAATAAAGAACCCCCAACAGATGACCATCCAGCCTTTGTAACAACAACAACAACAATAATAGCAGAAACCCCAGGTGCCATCCAGTCCAAACCCCTTCTGCCATGCAGGAAAACTATAATCAAAGCACCCCAACAGATTCACATATCACCTTTGTAATAATAATAATAACAATAACAACAGCAAAAACAATAGCAAAAACCCAATGGGCCATCCAGTTCAGTTTCCTTCAGCCATGCAGAAAAAACCCAATCAAAGCCCCTTTAACAGATGACCATCCAGTCTTTGTAATGATAATGATAATAATAATAATAGAAGAAAAAGAAGAAAACCATCCAGTCCAACCCCATTGTGCAATGCAGAAAAAAAACACAAACAAAGCCCCCTGAGCATTGGGTGGGAAATGCGGTTTTGGAAGTAAAGAAGGGGGGGGGGCGTGGATGGCAAGGAAAAGAGTCTGCGTAGCAAGGAAAAGGGTCTGTGCAATAGGAGGACGCTGCTGTTGCTGTTTCCAGCAGCTCAAAACTATTAAATTCCCTGCATCTCCCTTCTTCCCTGCTGGAAGAAGCATTGCACCGCAGTGCCCCAATGGCTCCCCAGAGCAGTTTGAGAACCCCTGGCCTAGATAGCCAGTCCCTAACCTCCGAATAAAAGTTATGTCTGAGAAGGTAACTAACGATTTGTCTACATGAGCCCAAAACTCCAGACTAATAGACCACTAGTTGTCTTCATAATATACAGCAGCTTCCAGTGGTATCACAGAGTTTCAGTTTAAATAATCTGCCCTGCTTTTAGAAAGAATATTCCAGAGTGTACTGGAAACTCTGGATTATCTTGGGGCTTTGAGGCAATCAGGGCAATGGGATCGGTTCAAATTTGGACCAATCCACTGTCCATACCAGTGCCATCATTCCTTTCCAGTTCCCATCAGTGCAGAAGAAGGCTACAGGTCATGCCATTTTATCATTGTCACCATTCCTGCCAGGCAGTCCCCAATCCTTGCTGGTCAGACTTCCATTTTGACATTAGCAGGTGCCCAAAATGGCTAGGAACACAGACTTGGCAACACAACTTATTATTTATTTATTTCAAACTTTTATATCCCATTCATTCTTTCTTGGATGAAACAGGCATTCCATTTGGGTTCAGGTCTGGTTTATAGGACGGGGGGGGGGGGGGACCTTAGTCCCTGGTGGATGACCCACACTGGGAGTTGGATGGGAGAGTGAGCCCTATAGGTAGCTTTTTGAAATTCATTCGTGAAGAGAATAAGCCAGAAAAAGAGTTGTTGAAGGAATCTAGAAGAATTAGATCCTTTGTGATCCTGGAAGCTAAGCAGGGTTAGCCCTAGTTAGTATTTGTATGTGAGCCTGTCAGTGAATACCATGTGTTATAGGTTACGTTTCAGAGGAAGGAACTGTTAAAACCACCTCTGAGTATTCTTTGCTGAAGAAAATCCCATGGGAGTACCATGAATAAACTGGCAACTTGAAGGTACACACACAGAAGTAGTGAAAGTGGAGTACTGGAACATTTATTCACCCTGTTTTATAAGTCTGAAACAAGTGCCAGTTTTTAATAGGTATGAATTGTGTAATAATATATTCATATGTATTTAAATGTGGGCAATTACTTTGAGAATATTTGTTAATGGAGTTTATAAATAAATGTAAATCGGCTCTTCTAGAATATGGAGGGAGCAGCAGAGCAGACAGAAAGGAAAAGTTGGATGTTTGCTTAACATGAGATGATGGGGAAAGGGTGAAGAGAGAAGACAAAAAAATCCATATTAAACAGAGCATCCTTAATTGTGGAGGCTCATCAGTTTCTGCAATGTAGAAACTATTTCTGGTTTCTTCGTGTGGAGTCCATGGCATCTTAAGTCCTTTTGAGAGTGCAGTACACAACCTGCAGCCCTCTCTATTTGACTTTTTGGAAATCTGTGGTAATGACAAACTGCCAAAAAGACTAATAAATAGATCTCAGAGCAAATGAAACCTGAAATAAAATAGAAGTTAAAATGACTAAACTGAAGTTATCATATTTTGGACACGCCATGAAGAGAGAGACAGAGAGAGAGAGACAGAGACAGAGAGAGACAGAGATTGTTGTAATCCAACAGATGTTAGCATCATATAGTAGTAGAAGTTATTATGATAATGTAAGGTTAGTGTTTTTCTTGGAGCTTGGAAAGTTACATGTTCCGATTACAGCTTCCCAAACCACTCTGCCAGCACAGTCAATGGCCATTCTGGTTGTGGGATTCTGGAACCCCTAGTGCAAAATTTATTCCAAGCTTCCTTTTTCCCCTACCTGTATATCAATGCAATGCAAACAATACAAAATTTACAAGCAATCCACTGACAAGGTAGTTATAAGCAGGATATCGTGCTTTGAACCCTTTTTTATTTTGATATGTGTTGTTTCTTTGTTTGTTTTGAGGACATGGAAAAGTAACATTGTTAAAAACAGCAGAAATGAATGCTGTATACTTTTAGTTCCAAACTCAATTCAAAAAGCTTAGATCAACTTATCCATGGGTCAATGTAAGAACTTTATCTTATCCAAAAAGAAGCCATCTCTCAGTGAGGTGGCAAAAGGTGAAATCTTAGTTCATCCTGAGAAAACCTGAAAGAAGCACCAAGCCTCTCTTTGCTCTCCTTGCAGTGCTACTTCTGGTCTTTTTGTATGGCTGAGTGGGGAAATGGTGATGGCAGCAGCCAGAAATGGTTGGCTAAAAACCCCTTGCTTTCCGCAGAATTACTCTAGACATGTCCATGGATCATAATAAAATCTGTAATATTGGCCCCCAAAACTATTCTTGGTTTATATATGAGGTCGACCTTTATATGAGTATTTATAGTAAGTAAATAAACAAAAATAATCAAAGCTTGTGGGCACACACATGTATATTCTTTGTATGGGTTAGGAGGAGCAATCCACAAACCAAAAGGCTTTTCTTCACATGCTGGATAGGCAGGCATTTCAGATGCTTCTTCAACGTCAGCCCTTTACTTCTCTGTTTTGCTTACTTTGTTTCCCCCCCTGATTTGCCACCTGGATTTAAATCCCAGAGCTTGTAATCAGACGATATTTTGAACTACAATTATTAGTAAAAGTTTCCCCTCGACATGAAGTCTAGTCGTGTCCGACTCGGGGGTGGTGCTCATCTCCATTTCTAAAGCCAAAGAGCTGACATTGTGTGTAAACACCTCTAAGGTCATGTGGCCAGCATGACTGCATGGAGCGCCGTTACCTTCACACTGAAGCAGTACCTATTAATCTACTCACATTTGCATGTTTTCGAACTGCTAGGTTGGCAGAAGCTGTGGTTAACAGCAAGAGCTCATCTTGCTCCCCAGATATGAACCACTGACCTTTCTGTCAGCAAGTTCAGCAGCTCAGTGGTCTAACCCACTGTTCCACTGGGATGGAGGGGGGGTTCCTCATTACTATTAAAATAATTAATATGGTGCTAGAAAGGAGATTAATTATTTTTTTAAAAAGGGAAGGTCCCAATGAGGAAATAAAGATGGGGCCAAAGCACTGCCAGGTAGGAAGAGAAAATGACCACATTAGAAGTTAAACCTGAAGTGAAATCACTTACCTCTACTCAATGTACCATAAGTCCAGAAAGGAAAGAAACGCAAACTCAGATGCCCACTGCACATTATGGCTCTGAAGAAAAAGAAAGAGAAAAGGATGCTTTAAAGGGAATATTGAGATCATTCAGTGAGAATCGGTTGAATATAAGCATACCTTCTCCACCACATAAAAAGATCATGAAAGACACTAGTAGTAGACTGTCTGGGAATCATATTTCTCAAATTCATTGTACTAAATAATTCATTAGTTGTAAATTGACTGATTAATTTGTCTACCCTTAAGTAATGCTACCTTGAAATTAATATCTGACTGTAAAATATTTTGAATATATGCTTGACTGTCTCATTAACTTAGCCTATATATAACATGGGCATGCATGTTACTCTGCTGCCACTCCATTAGTAGTAGCTGCACTTAGTGGCACTGGTTGCATTAGCTGTGCTGCTCCCCTTCTTATTGATTTTAAATTAGTCAGTAGGCTATTTGTCTTCCAACCCCCCGAAATAACGAGACAGACACAAATATATATGGTTTCAAATTTGGGCAACTTTTATTAAATAGTTACCTATTTAACTTGTAGTCTTGATGCAGACTGAGGGAGAAGGGGCTGGCACCACTATGCCAGCCCCTCCTCCTTTCCAGCAAATTCTGTAAAATTAACCAATCTCTTCTCCGAGGGGAGGAGACAAAATGGCTCCACCATTCAACAAGTTGGATGGTGAAGTGTAAAAAGCTTGCATTTCTACCTAGTAATATACCTGAGATGAATTCTTTATATAATGATTCCCACACAAGAGTGCATACTTGTCTGATGGCAGAAAGAGAGAAAGTAAATGTGAACTATCAGTCAGCAGAAAACAAATGGCTAAAGCCAATATTATGAGTAACAAACCACAAAGAGATACAGTAAAGTTAGATGAGGAAAATGAAGAGTAAGGTACAAAATATCCAAAAAAGACTAAGAAAACAGAAGACTGTAAGAAAAGATATCCTCTTTTGCAAATTGGGTCTTATAGAATGGGTACCACAAGACCAATAATTCAAGGGTGTGTATTCCATTCACAATACAGAAAAGTGAAGTGTTGTACCATCCAATGTTGGGTTCAATATTCTGAAACACTGAAAAATCAATGGTTCAAGATGGAGTTGCTGTTGACAATCAGATAAAATGTACAGATCAACAACTGGATCATTTAGATTGATTTCATAGAACTATCTTTACACATACCCATAGTTCCAGTTTGCAAGCAATGTCTTCATTTCGAGTTCAAGGATTCACATTTTCAGTTCTAAGGCCTGCCATTTGGTTTATTCTGTGCTCCCAGGTGAAGAGCTCTAAACAGCTTCTCCCAATTTGAACAACTTGCCAAGTGGAAGATTGTTTGAAAAAGGAGAAAGAGAGGGCAAAAAATATAATGCCATGGAGTGCTACCCCTCCCACCTTTTTTATACATAATGAAATTCGTATTGGGAAGTTTAGTCTAACCATAACTATAACCCTTCATTCATTGCATTTTTCATCAATTGCAGCTGAAACATTGCATTTGGGGAGGGGGTTAACTTTGGCAAAGGAGGGTTGATATAAAAGTTGGACAAAAAGGAATTACATTGATGCAGTGCCAGTGGAGAAGCATTTGGATATGATTAAAATAGCTCCTAATCTACTGTTAGCCTTGCTTGGGCAGTGGGAATCAGACATTTTTCGGGTACCAGTATGAGTTTAACATATCTCATACCCTGATTCAGTATATCCCCATAGTTATGTCTTCTTCTTCTTCAAAGTAGATTTTACAAATCTCACTAATGTGCATTCCTTGTCTTTGAGCAGTGGGTACTGACAAGAACAGAAACTTTTCTTCCTAAGGGGCAAGGCAGTATAGAGTATGTACAATGTGTCTTTAGGTCATAGATCTGTACTGAACTGATTTAAGTAATGATAACCATAAAAGGAGCAAGAAAATCAGGTTTTGATTGGAACTTTTTAAAGCTGCCTTTCTGGTTTCTCTTATGCATCTCGCTCCAAGAATGCCAGCAATGAGGAATGGTTCAAAACAGGAGAATAGATATGAGGAAGTTCTCTGTTCTCTACTACTCTTTTTGACACTCTTAAATTTTAATTGTCCACTGGTTGGCTGGTGCAAAACCTGTCCTTACTTTCTGTTTGTTTGTTTTTTTTAAAAAAGTAGTTATTTCTACCTTGCTCCCCACCGTTACTTGGGGCAGCTTACAACAAGCAACAATACAAAAATAGTACTGCAAAAAAAATAAACAAAAATAACAATAAACAATTATCAACTTAATACAATTTAAAATAACATATGTATTGATAAATAACATTTAAAAGCTATTTCCCCTTTGAAACAATTTAGATAAATATCACAGTTTAAACCAGTCATAGAAGAGTACAACACTTCCTTAGGTGTTCTATCCAAAACTCATTCTACCTCTCCTTACTTTCTGAAGGTGAAAAGCAGAGGTTGACCACTAGGCCGAACTAAGTTATGGTAAAGGAAGAGTATTTGGAATCAAGGAATATATTAAAAGCTACCGAGTGATTAAACCCTTAAGTAACTCAAAGGAGATTAAGCATGATCAGAATAACCCTAAACTATCATTAACTGGCATTTTCCACAGATAATAAAGGCTCAGCGTCTCTTATCTAAAATGCTTGAGAGAAGAGGTATTTCCGATTTGTTTGACTCAAATACCTGCATTTGTATTTGCATGTACATACATAATGAGATATTTGGGAGATAACAGCAAGAGCTCATCCGCTCCCCAGATTTGAACCACTGACCTTTCTGTCAGCAAATTCAGCAGCTCAGTGGTTTAACCCACTGTTCCACCGGAGTGGTGGGGGGGGGGGGTCCTCATTAATATTAAAATAATTAATATTGTGCTAGAAAGGAGATTACTTATAAAAAAGGAAATGTCCCAATGAGGAAATAAAGATGGGGCCAAAGCACTGCCAGATAGGAAGAAAAAATGACCACATTAGAAGTGAAATCACTTACCTCTACTCAAATGTACCATAAGTCCAGAAAGGAATAAAAAGCAGTAAACCCAGATGCCCACTGCACGGTATGACTCTGAAGAAAAAGAAAGAGAAAAGGATGCTTTCAAGAGAATATTGAGATCATTCAGTGAGAATCAGTTGAATATAAGCATACTTTCTCCACCACATAAAATATCATGAAAGACTCTAGTAGTAGACTGTCTGAGAAATGCAAGCTTTTATAGCCTACTGACTAATTTTAACTCAATAAGAATGGGAGCAGCACAGCCAATGCAACCAGTGCCACTAAGTGCAGCTACTACTAATGGAGTGACAGCAGAGTAACATGCATGCCCATGTTATATATAGGCTAAGTTAATGAGACAGTCAAGCAGACATTAAAAATATTTTACAGTCAGATATTAATTTCAAGGTAGCATTACTTAAGGGTAGACAAATTAATCAGTCAATTTACGACGAATGAATTATTTAGTACAATGAATTTGAGAAATATGATTCTACCTAGTAATATACCTGAGATGAATTCTTTATATAATGATTCTCACACAAGAGTTCATACTTGTCTGATGGCAGAAAGAGAGAAAGTAAATGTGAACTTTCAGTCAGCAGAAACAAATGGCTAAAGCCAATATTATGAGTAAGAAACCACAAAGCGATACAGTAAAGTTAGATGAGGAACGTGAATAGTAAGGTACAAAATATCCAAAAAACACAAATAATTGGGATCCTGAGTCTGATTTTGAGTCAGAAATAGGGGAGGACCTGGAAGAGAATGATATGGTTTACCAGTCATTTGAAATGATTATATTTACAGAAATGAGGAGGTGTCCTCAGGTGTAAATATAAAGACAGAAAATATGTCCAGTGGACTATTTATGGTGGAGCTATTTAAATGTTTGTTGAAAAGTGGGAAGTGGCGCAGCTGGCTAAGTGTCAGCTGCATAAGATCTCTCTGACCTGTAGGTCATGAGTTCGAGGACTGCCCGGGTCGAGGTGGGTGCTCGACCTTAAGTGTAGCCTGCTGTCGACCTTTGCAGCCCGAAAGACAGTTCATTTGTCAAGTAGGAGATAAAGGTACCACATTAAGTGGGGAGGCAAATTTTGACTGATTTATGAAACCATAAGAATTCCAGGAGTCGCTGAGGATTGTGGAAGAACAACAAGGAAAGCTGGAAAAAATACTGAGAGAGATGAGGAGTAGGTCAGCTCCCCCTGATGGCCAGAAGTTTGCCTCTCTGTTTGTCTATGTTCGTCAATATATGTCTAAAAATATGTCTATATATGTTGAACTGCAGGGATTGTCTGCAAGTATATGTATTGTAATCCGCTCTGAGTCCCCTTCGGGGTGAGAAGAGCGGAATATAAATGAAGTAAATAAATAAATAAAAGGGTATTGCAAATCGTAGGTCTGGAATACAGCCCACTGGGCAATATAAATGATAAGATTAAGGCAAATGAGAATAAAGGAATTGCAGCAGTGCTAAGAAAGCTAGCTTCTAAGTCTATAGAGATAACATTACCAGATCTTTTTTGGGAAGCAGTGCACTATATTGCTGTTGCAAGCCATGGCACTATGGCATTTGCAGCTAGAAGTCTTATGGCTTCAACCATTGTATACACATCACACATCACGTTGGCTACATTGTTGGGATGTTCATCAGTAATCATGAAATAGTCCGGCATACATATGGCAGACAACAATATTGACATAAAGGAACTTTTGGTGGGGTGTGATTATTGCCTTTCAGTTAGATTTGGAAGGAGATAGCAACAACTCATTGAGCAATTTAAGTAGCTACCCAAAGATACAATTTATTTATTTATTTATTTATACCTCAAACCAGGGGCGGATTTAATGGGAAGCAAAGTAAGCGGCTGCTTAGGGCGCTACGTGGTCAGGGGTACATCCGGCCGCTAGGTTCCGCGCATGTGCCATTGCTGCAGAGGGACTCCAGCTGGACCGAGACACCAATCGCCCGAACCGAGGCCAAAAAGGAGAAACTTCTTGCAGCCGGAGGCGGGAGGCTCCGCTCCGGCTGCAAAAAGTTCCTCCTTTTTTGGTCTCGCTTAGGGCGATTGGCGTCTCGATCCAGCTGGAGTCCCTCCGCAGCAATGGCGCATGCGCGGAACTAGCTGGCCCCACGCATACACACCCAGCGTGCATGTGCACCCTCCATGAGGCCGGAGAGCGAGGGGGCGCCCAAAATAATGATTGCTTACTATTTTAAATTACCTTAGTCCAGCCCTGCTTCAAACTTATATACCGCCACTCCCCGAAGGCTCATGGGTTTTGTGAGAAATTATTTTCTCACAAAACCCAACCAGCAGATAACCTGCCTCCACTAGTCCTGAAGAAAAAAAGAAAACAGAAGACTGTACGAAAAGATATCCTCTTTTGAAAATTGGGTTTTATAGAATGGGTACCACAAGACCAATAATTCAAGGGTGTGTGTTCCATTCACAATACAGAAAAGTGAAGTGTTGTACCATCCAATAATGGGTTCAATATTCTGAAACACTGAAAAATCAATGGTTCAAGATGGAGTTGTTGTTGGCAATCAGATAAAATGTACAGATCAACAACTGGATCATTTAGATTTATTTCATGGAACTATCTTTACACGTACCCATAGTTCCAGTTTGCAAGAAATGTCTTCGTTTCCAGTTCAAGGATTCACATTTTCAGTTCCAAGGCCTGCCATTTGGTTTATTCTGTGCTCCCAGGTGAAGAGCTCTAAACAGCTTCTCCCAAATTGAACAACTTGCCAAGTGGAAGATTGTTTGAAAAAAGAGAAAGAGAGGGCAAAAAATATAATGCCATGGAGTGCTACTTTCTCCTAGGCAAAGCAACATATTGTGACAGAAGCTGACTAGTGCAAGTTCTGGCAAACCTTGCCTGAGGAAACCGATATGCTCCAGTGACCAGTGGGAAGCATTCAGGAGAATCAGATCCTACCCACCCCCTCCCACCTTTTCTTTTCTTTTTTTTACATTTCATATTGGGAAGTTTAGTCTAACCATAACTATAATCCTTCATTCATTGCAATTTTCATCAATTGCAGCTGAAACTTTGCATTTGGGGGGGGGGGGGTGTTTAACTGTGGCAAAGGAAGGTTGATATAAAAGTTGGACAAAAAGGAATTACATTGATGCAGTGCCAGTGGAGAAGCATTTGGATATGATGAAAATAGCTCCTAAGCTACTGTTACCCTTGCTTGGGCAGTGGGAATCAGACATTTTTTGGGTACCAGTATGAGTTTAACATATCTCATACCCTGATTCAGTATGTCCCCATAGTTTTGTTGTTTTCTTCTTCTTCTTCTGAAAAGTAGATTTTACCAATCTCACTAATGTGCATTCCTTGTCTTTGAGCAGTGGGTACTGACAAGAACAGAAACTTTTCTTCCTAAGGGGCAAGTCAGTATAGAGTATGTACAATGTGTCTTTAGGTCATAGATCTGTACTGAACTGATCTAAGTAATGATAACCATAAAAAGAGGAAGAAAATCAGGTTTCGATTGGAACTTTTTAAAGCTGTCTTTCAGGTTTCTTTTATGCATTTCGCTCCAAGAATGCCAGCAATGAGGAATGGTTCAAAACAGGAGAATAGAGATGAGGAAGTTCTATAGATATTATCTACTACTATTTTTGACACTCTTAAATTTAAATTGTCCACACAATTCATTTCTGTTTCATGTACACCATATAACCATAGCCTGGAGGTAATTGTGCACAATATTTTTTTAATATTTTGTGCATAGAACAGGATGCTCAGATATTGTGTTGACATTCCATTTGGGTTCAGGTCTGGTTTATAGGACAGAAAAAAACCTTAGTCCCTGGTGGATGACCCACACTGGGAGTTGGATGGCTGAGTGAGCCCTATAGGTAGCTTTTTGAAATCCATTCGTGAAGAGAATAAGCCAGAAAAAGGGTTGTTGAAGGAATCTAGAAGACTTAGATCCTTTGTGCTCCCGGAAGCTAAGCAGGCTTAGCCCTAGTTAGTATTTGTATGTGAGCCTGTCAGTGAATACCATGTGTTATAGGTTACATTTCAGAGGAAGGAACTGTTAAAACCACCTCTGAGTATTCTTTGCTGAAGAAAATCCGATGAAGCCCATGGGAGTACCATGAATCGACTGGTAACTTGAAGGCGCACACACAGAAATAGTGAAAGTGAAGTACTGGCACATTTTACCCACCCTGTTTTATAAGTCTGAAACAAGTGCCAATTTGTAATGGGTATGAATTGTGTAATAATATATTCCTATGTAGTTAAATGTCGGCAATTACTTTGAGAATATTTGTTAATGGAGTTTATAAATAAATGTAAATCGGCTTTTCCAGAATATGGAGGGAGCAGCAGAGCAGGCAGAAAGGAAAAGTTGGATGTTTGCTTAACATGAGAAGATGGGGAAAGGGTGAAGAGAGAAGACAAAAAATCCATTTTAAACAGAGCATCCTTCATTGGGGAGGCTCATCAATATGGGTGATTCCCTGATGACTAACTTTCTCATGCTACACCTCTGCAATGTAGAAACTATTTCTGGTTTCCTCCTGTGTGGAGGCCATGCCATCTAAGTCCTTTTGAGATAGCCGTACACAACCTGCAGCCATGTTTATTTGACTTTTTGGAAATCTGTGGTAATGACAAACTGCCAAAAAGACTAATAAATAGATCTCAGAGCAAATGAAACCTGAAATAATATAGAAGTTAAAATGACTAAACTGAGGTTATCATATTTTTTTGGACAGATCAGAGAAGAGAGAGAGAGAGAGAGAGAGAGAGAGAGAGAGAGAGAGAGAGAGAGAGAGAGAGAGAGAGATTGCTGTAACCCAACAAATGTTAGCATCCTTTTTAAAACAAATTTTATTGGTTTATTAAAAACAGCAGAAATGAATGCTGTATATTTTAGTTCCAAACTCAAGTCAAAAAGCTTAGATCAACTTATCCATGGGTCAATGTAAGAACTTTTATCTTATCCAAAAAGAAACCATCTCTCAGTGAGGTGGCAAAAGGTGAAATCTTAGTTCACCCTGGGAGAACCTGAAAGAAATACCCCTCAGAGGTGTATTTGCTGTATCCAAAACTCATTCTACCTCTCCTTACTTTCTGAAGGTGAAAGGCAGAGGTTGACTGCAAGGCCTAACTAAGCTATGGTAAAGGAAGAGTATTGGATTCAAGGAATATATTAGAAGCTACAGAGTGATTAAACCCTTAAGTAAGCATGATCAGAATAACCCTAAACCCTAACCCTAACCCTAACTGGCATTTTCCACAAATAATAAAGGCTCAGCATCTCTTATCTAAAATGCTTGAGAGAAGTGGTATTTCCCATTTGTTTGGCTCAAATTCCTGTATTTGCATTTGCATGTACATGTACATACATAATGAGATATTTGGGAGATGGGACCGAAGTCCAAACACACAATTCATTTCTATTTCATGTACACCATATAACCATAGCCTGAAGGTAATTGTGCACAACATTTTTTAATATTTTGGGCATGGAATAGGATGCTCAGATATTGTGTTGGCATCTGGACTGGCACTGTGTAAATTAGCTGCCGTTTTCAATACACTATGCCTCCATTCTTGAACCCAAAACTAGGCAGGCTTCCCTTTCAGTTCCCTTCTACTGCTCCTTTACTTTCGGGGAGAACAGAAGCTGATACAGCAAAGGAGAATATCAACTATTGTTGAAAATAATGGTTAAAACGTTGAAATGTTTAAAGGTAAATAATGCAGTAAGAAGGTTTCTTCATATTACTATTTCCCCACACCAGCCCCTCCCCCATAGGAATTTGGAACAGAGAGAGCCACCAATGGGTCCTGGTTGCAAGGCTTCCTTTGAGTCAAATTGCAGCCTCACTATTAGAAGATTGTGTGTTCTTCTGTCTAGTTGCATTATTGATGAAAGCAAGCTGGTGTATTTTAATTTGCTATGAACTGCCACAGAACAAAATCCTAATCAATAATATGAAGTCAATATAAGTTCTTGGTCTGTTAGCAAGACTTCAGAAACCGTGCAGCTTTTCCTAAAACCTGGACATCTGTTACCACAAAAGTTTCAAAGTGGGGGTTCAGAGCTGTAGCATCTTGCCTCCGTTATCATTCCATCTTTATTTTTGAAGGTGACTTTGAGTGTTGTCCTCTTGAGCTGAGTTCTTGTTTCTAAATTATACATGTGGAATCTCATCCCACAATGCTCTTACGCTTTGGGTTGTTTCCACACACAAAAATAGATCCCCAGTCAAAATAAACCAACGTTCAGAAGATTAAATACAGTGGAAACACTGTTGAGAAGTGCCGCAGCCAAAACAACCCATCCTGTACCAGAAGCCCAACTTCCTGGAAAAGCAGACCATGATCAGGAAGCCAAAATTATGTCTTGCAGCATCATTGGTCCAACAGGAGAGGAGGATGGTCAGTGGGCTTGATGAGTCTGGTCATACAGTTAGTTATGTGGTGGATTTTTGCCTCAGGAAGATCACATATTTCTTGAGACATCCTGTCACGTTTGCAAGGCACAGCTTCTGTGCCTCTCAGGAGGGAGCCCCTTACTATCAGCACATGTCACTTCTGGGGGCTGACAGGGTCCCTCTCCTGTGTTGAATCTGGTAATATGCCTTGCAGATTTCCTAAGAACTGACCTTGTTGCTCTTATTCCTGTTCCTCATTTTTTACTAAATTCTGTAGCTCTAAACTGGCCTCTTCATTAGAGACTGATTTAAAGGCTGTCATTCTGCATAAGTAACTATCTTTGCTTATCACATGCTAATAAGATGTTCTGCTCTAGCAGCCTTGGGAAAGAAAATATTGAGTTTCAGTTTAAATAATCTGCCATGCTTTTAGAAAGTATATTCCAGAGTGTACTGGAAACTCTGGATTATTTTGGGGCTTTGAGGCAATCTGGGCAATGGGATCGGTTCAAATTTGGACCAATCCACTGTCCATACCAGTGCCATCATTCCTTTCCCGTTCCGATCAGTGCAGAAGAAGGCTACAGGTCATGCCATTTTATCATTGTCACCATTCCTGCCAGGCAGTCCCCAATCCTTGCTGGTCAGACTTCCATTTTGACATTAGCAGGTGCCCAAAATGGCTAGGAACACAGACTTCGCAACACAACTTATTATTAATTTATTTATTTATTTATTTCAAACTTTTATATTCCATTCATTCTTTCTTGGATGAAACAGGCATTCCTTTTGGGTTCAGGTCTGGTTTATAGGACAAAAAAAGTCCTTAGTCCCTGGTGGATGACCCACACTGGGAGTTGGATGGCTGAGTGAGCCCTATAGGTAACTTTTTGAAATCCATTCGTGAAGAGAATAAGCCAGAAAAAGGGTTGTTGAAGGAATCTAGAAGACTTAGATCCTTTGTGCTCCTGGAAGCTAAGCAGGGTTAGCCCTAGTTAGTATTTGTATGTGAGCCTGTCATTGAATACCATGTGTTATAGGTTACGTTTCAGAGGAAGGAACTGTTAAAAACAACCTCTGAGTATTCTTTGCTGAAGAAAATCCTATGAAACCCATGGGAGTACCATTAATCGACTGGCAACTTGAAGGCACACACACAGAAGTAGTGAAAGTGGAGTACTGGCACATTTTACCCACCCTGTTTTATAAGTC
>JARBWK010000010.1:31676472-31717207 GCA_030556195.1 Anolis apletophallus
CACCACCCAGAGTCGGACACTAGACTTAATGTCAAGGCTAAACCTTTATCTTTTATGTAGTGTTCTGGAGCCCATTGTTGCTCATGAATTAATTTTTTCATAATTTTGAAGGACTGGTGCTGCTCATTCGCAGTGTATATAAAACTTCTTTTAACTGAGGTGAATTTCACTGTTCATATAGCTGAATGAAATTTTCAGAATTTAACAGCTGTAACACTTGTAAAGTGAATTAGATTGCTTTGTCATTTGATATATGCATTTTCCTTTATTGATAATCCTTTTATTTTAGTGTTATGCTGAGCTGTGTAATTCTTTCTGCTAGCCAACTTGGGCTTTTCTGTGGAATAAAATATGAATTATATATGGGAGCAAATAGGAAATTGGAGTGAAATGCCAGGCCTTTTCTACACTGCCATATAACCCAGGTCAACACAGATATTCTAGATTGTATATGGCATTGTAGAAGGGGCCATAGTGGGGCTGCTTCTCATGCTTGAAATTCCCAAAGCCTCAACATGTAGTTCTATTCAACTTCTACAGTGATCTGGTGAAGAAAGATATATTGGCTATTTCAGCAACAACAAAAAAAGATTCTATATTACTATGGACACTTTGTGGTTTGTGTACAAAGCAGCAAGATTGCCATCCAAAACCATATGATGATGTTCTTAAGGTGGACGTTCATTCCAGTGGATGGTGGATGGTTGTTTCTCATGGGTAGAATTTTCCTTATGTTCACAGCTGGAGCATAACATCTTGCTGCTTTTCTAAATAGAAACGCCTCCTGCGATCTAACTAATTAACCACTCAAGATGGAATTTTCATATTTAGAAAACATACATGTTAAATGGAAATATGGATTTCACTCTGATTCTAATGTTGACCTGGAGTTCAATGGGCTCTGTTCCCAAATGTGTGTGCAAGGGATTACCACCCTAATAGGAAAACCCTTTAAATGCATTTCAAGAATAGAAGAGTAAATGCAGCTCTGCAAGTGCACTTCAATCTATACGTATTTGTAAAGATAAGGTAAGGGTTCTCACTAAAAGATAAGGGTAGCAACCTGTAATTAAATATTTGTCAAATGCAAGCGTTACAAGTTTCTGTTTGATCTACTGATAGTCAGCCCTGATCAAACGGAGAATTCAGGTTTGGTCTGTAGCCTGACCTGTATGGCCACATTCCCCATCTTTGGATCTTTGCCTCTTCCTACATTGGTCTTGTCATGCCAGGTCTTTCTTAGCGAGGCTTAGGAGCAATGCTACTATGCTGCTGAGATAAATGGCAAAATTACAAAGGAAATGAAGCATGGATACCCACCAATTCCTACTTTAATGACTATGATAATGATCTGGGAAGACAATTAACTGGAGTAGACACTACGATTATAAGCAGATTATTCAGAATATGTATCTTTTTACCACTTGAGTCCTTAAAATCATTTGGCTGCACCTAGAACATGTTGTAAAAATGAAATAAATGCCAAGACCATAGTTTATGGTAGTCATAGCCCAAGGCGCACATGGGTTTGAAATCAACATGTCATACTTATTTAGATATTTAGGTGTTTCATTCACCAAGTCTCTTGTCATTAGAATGGTACAGGAGCATTGGTGTTTTGTTACTATAAAGGTGGGCAATTGATTCTACCCACCCTAGCCATTTTAGAAGCAAAGTGGCTGCTCTAATGTACACAGTGCTGAAATCTGTTGATATTAGTACAGAATTTCTGACTATGGTGACCCTATGGCAAATGTTAGACTTGTTTGTGGGGTGGTTTTTGTTTTTGCAAGATCTGTTCAGAGGGGATTTTGTCTTTGGCTTCCTGTGAGGCTGGCAGTGTGCGGTTTGCCCAAACTCATCGTGTAAGTTTCCAAGGCTGAATAGGAATTTAAATCTTGGTCCTATGCTCAAACCACGATGAATGCTGGGTCACCTAACTCAAAAGCTTTCAGGTTAGATCCCTGGCATTTTCATTCAAACCCCCCTGGAAGCAGGTGAAATAATACGCATCCATGGGTCATAGTAAACAATGCTAATCTGACTTTGTCTAAACAACCTTTTTGTATTTCTGAGAGCCACAAACAATATTCTTCATTGTATTGTCGAAGGCTCTTCGGCAGGAGGTAATGCTTCTGGAATATAGCCATACAGCTCAGAAAAATCACAACAACTCAATATTCTTCATTTTAGCATGGTTTAGAGAAAGGGTTTGTTCATCTTTCAAGAACGACAAGAAAGCAATGTCAATATGCTGAGTTTACAAACAAAAGCTCAAATTCAGCACAGTTGAGGGGGCTTATAATGGAAGGAGAGCAGTAAATCACATTGTTCTAACTTCCAAAGAGACCTAGCTCAAATCTATCTACTGTATGTGTGTATGTATCTGTGTATGTGGCAGCTTTCTGATTGGCTGCCACTTCCACTGGCCATTGCAACCTCCACCAATGACAAACCTGGACCAAACTTTGCACACAGAGCCCCCATGACTCACTCTACATCTTGGTGCAGTTTGTGGGATGGACAATGGATGATGGGACTTGCAGTTCCTTCACTCACTTTCTGAAACCACCGCGGCCCACACCAATGACTGATCAAGACCAAACTTGGCACACACAGCCCCCACCCACTCTACATCCTGGTGCAGTTTAGATAAGAATGGACCATGGACGATGGGACTTGCATATGGGAGGTGCAGATCACCCACACACACTGAACCCAGCTGGCATTGGATCTAGACTAAACTTGGAGCACAGACAAATAATGCCTTTTGCAAATAACCCAGGCACCGCCAGGTCCCCAAGCTAGAATAGTAACAACAGCAGCAGCAGCAGCTTTATTTATATCCCGCCCCATCTCCCTGAAAGCTTAAAGAGCAACAATAGTACAACATGGAATATATAAAATACAACAAAAATTAGCCAAAATTGATAAACAGTAACAAAGAACATAGAATAACAACATACAAAGATCAACATAAAACAAAAATTAAATGCTTTCCCCAGCACACATAGTAAAAACAACACACTCATCCCTCCACACTACGACCACCACCACACAGCCCAATGCCAAGCCATGGAGTTCAATATAGCTACAGCTTTAGGATAAAAGCTATCTCAGTCTGTTCGCCCTGTCCATTCCAGCATGGAGCGAAAGCCTAATATAATATTTATTGTATGGTGTACAATATTTACTATGTATATGGCAGATTAAACATAATCAAGAAATAATGTGAAGAATTAGAAATGCATACTGTCTCTAGCAATAAAGTGTGTTAATCAGGCTAAAATGTGTGACCAGTTACAGCATTCTCACATCGATGTATGGGTCAGGAATTTGGGCAGCTGAAGTCCAAAACATCTGGAGGGCCACAGGTTGAAGAGGATAAAGAGGATAAATTGTGGTTAGGGTTGTCAGACAGAAGAAGTATTATATTTTAATGACCGTACAAGAGAGAATTTATAATTATTGCTTGTTGTCTATCAATTAAATTAATGAAATCCTCTCTTCTACCTAAGTATTGGCAATACAAGAATGATCTCTAGTTTCCCATCAGCAACCCTATTTGTCATGTAGCTAGTGTAAGTACACCAGGTGTGGTATAGCAACAAACAATGTCCATAATCATGAATGCATTTCCTGCTCCCTACACCCTACATTATTCAAGGAAAGGAATCGCTTGTACATGTGGAGAGGGGAGCGGTTTGCTGCCGGTCAGTCCCAATGAGTCATTAGATAGCCTTTAGAACTGTTAAACCAAGGCATTCCCTGCTGATATCTTCTTGTTTAACATTAGGCGCCTACAGAAAAGTCACTCTTTCAGTTAGTTAGACTTAAGCTCTCCCCTTAAACCACTGGGATAACATTTCTGGTCCTCATGAGCATTTGGAAGGGATAATGGGAATTAATGTATGGCAATATTTTAATATTTATATAGGTTTGTAACACAGTTGGTGCTCCTCCACTGAAATAAGTCTGTTTGAACCAGCAATGGCTTATCAAGGATAGAAGAAAGCAGATGTAACTTATGAGAAGCTACATGTGGGTCTTATTTACAAGTGGCTTAGGTAGGTTTAACAGTTCTAAAGGCTTTCTAATGACCCCAAAGGTGTTTTTATAGCAGACAATGCCAGAAAGAAAATTTAAGTACAGGTGGAAATATTAGTTTTTGCTGCCGAGTGCAGATTTTATGACAAAGGGAACTTTCAGGAAGCTATGCCCTATTTTTCCCCCCACACACACACAAATGCAAAGATGAAAATGGTTAATGATTACCAAATCAAAGTTTGGAAATTAAAAAATTTAGGGGGCAATAAGCATTCAGTTTGTTAACACCCAGGGTGACAGCACTAATGCCAGAATAACTGCCATTAACTGGGAATGAGTCACAATAAGGAGAAAATATTGTATTTGCTGAGACTTCATCCGTTTGGTTTTTTAAAAAAAAATCATGTCAGGAGCCACTTGAGAAACTACAAGTCGCTTCTGGTGTGAGAGAATTGGCCGTCTGCAAGGGCATTGCCCAGAGGACACCTGGATGTTTTGATGTTTTACTATCCTTGTGGGAGGCTTTTCTCATGTCCCCGCATGAGGAGTTGGAGCTGATAGAGGGAGCTCATCTGCGCTCTCCCCGGATTCGAACCTGCAACCTGTCGGTCTTCCGTCCTGCTGGTACAGGGGTATAACCCACTGCGCTACCGAGGGCTCCACTTCATCAGTACCAACTTCTTTACAAAGATCTTCCCATTAAAATAGTAGATAATCTAAAAGGACACTTAGACACAATTTTTAAAAAGATAGTGTTAGAACAGAACTGAGCAAAAAGAAATGGATGCCACAAGATGCTACTCAGTGGATACTGTGGAGTGATATACTCACAAATTTATTTATTTACTTGCTTCATTTATACCCCACCTTTCTCACCCCTGTAGAGGGACTTGGGGTGGCTTACAACTCCAGCAAGATTCAATGCCGCTTAAACATAGTCATAAAACGATCTCGTAAAATAAAAATAATTAAAACAGTAAGCAAATAAACACACAGCATAACAGATTAAAACATATAAAGTATATGATTCCATTCATCTATCATCCTTGCTCATAATCCTTATTCAGACTGTGTCAAAACCATAATAATTTATTCTGCAAATGCTTGTATACAGAGCCCTGTCTTTATCTATTTTCTAAAGACCAGAAGAGATGGGGCTTCCTCATGTCACTGGGGAGGGAATTCCACAACCGGAGGCCACCACTGAGAAGGCCCTGTCTCTCATCCTCACCAACCGCACCTGTGAAGGAGGTGGGATCGAGAGCAGGGCCTCCCCAGCCGATCTTAAAGCTCTTGTTGGCTCATAGGAGATGCGTTCAGTCAGGTAAGCTGGACCAGAACCGTTTAGGGCTTTATTAGCCAAGATCAGCACTTGAAATTTATTTATATACAACATTTCTACCCCACCCTTCTCACCCCGGAGGGGACTCAAGGTGGCTTTACACACAGGCAATGATTCGATGACTTACAACACAATGTACACTTAAATAAATATTAAAATAGAATTAAAAAGTACATTAAAAACAATTAAAACATTTTAAAACAATACATTCAGGGTTAAACATGTAAGCCACGAGCGTAATCCAGGCCATTCCAATGATCATTGCACATTGTTCCAAGTCTATCTATTGCACAAGTTCTCTAAAGGCTTGGTCACAAAACCATGTTTTCACTCTCTTGCAGAAGGACAGGAGGGAGGGGATTGATCTAATATTCCTGGGGAGGGAGTTCCACAGTCAAGGGGCCACCACTGAGAAGGCCCTGTCTCTCGTCTCCATAATTCGCACCTGCAAGGGAGGCAGGACCAAAAACAGGGCCTCCTCAGACAACCTTAAGATCTGAGATGGTTCATAAGGAGAGATCTATTTGAACAGGTATGTTGGGCCAGAACCATTTAGGGCTTTATGGGCTAAAACCAGCACTTTGAATTGTGCTCGGTAGCAGATTGGCAGCCAGTGGAGCCGACGTAACAGGGAGGTTGTATGCTCTTTGTATGCCGTTGGCCCATTTGTAGCTTCCGAAGAGTCTTCAAAGGCAGCCCCACATAGAGCATGTTGCAGTAGTCTATTTGGGATATAGCCAGAGCGTGGACTACCATGGCCAAGTCTGACTTCCCAAGGTATGCGCGCAACTGACACACATGTTTTAGTTGTGTGAATGCTCCCCTGGCCAGCACCGAAACTGTAGTTCCAGGCCCAGTGGCAGGTCCAGAAGAACTCCCAAGCTGTGAATCTGCGTTTTCAGTGGGAGTGTAACCCCATTCAACACAGGCCATAACCCTATACCTGTTCGGCTTTATGACTGACCAGTTTCAATTTGTTTGCCCTCATTCAGACAAATGGCTAATGTCCTTTATCCTGTAGAGGTTGCCTAGTTCAGAATTGGGGTAAGCAACTCTTCCAAATTCCAACTCAGAGAATCCCCAGGCAACATGATAAATAAGCAATGCTTCTGGGAGATTCTGGAAGTTATACTAAAATGTACCTTTTCTGAGCTGTGCCCTCTTGGTTAAGGGATATCAAAACCCAGGAAGTATCCACAGCTGAAAAAAGAAACAGGGGAACAAAAGAGCAGAACAACATAACTGAGAAATCTTTTGGTTCTTCTTGGCTAGTGAGGTGCTGATGTTGCCAGGCCAGCCTACATCCTCTAATATAGCTGCCAGATTTCTCCAGGATCTGGATGGATGCAGAATACAGAGTACAGTAGGATTTTATGTGTCTTGATTTGAAGGATTTTATGTGTCTTGACCTGAAGAAGGATGAAATCAAAAGAACATTGGCCTTCAATCAGAGTTGGAAGGAACTTTGTGGACTATAGAGTCCAATCAATTACTCAATGAAGAATTTCCAGCTAAAGAATCCCAAGTAGGTAGTTGTCCAGCCTCTTTTTGGAAATGTCCAGAAAATTAAACCCTGCCACCTTTCAAAGCAATTGGTTCTATTGCCAAACCATTCTCAATGTCAAGAAGTTCCTTCTGTTGTTCAATTGAAATCTACCCGTCCGTAACTTCAAACTATTAGACCTAGTCATGTTTTCTGGGTCAGCAGAGAACAGGCATCCTCTCTGTGTCATTCTTCATGAACTTAAACACTACCTGGCGTGCTAGTTTGTGAATCTCTTTTGTAGAGGGGAGTGTAGCGGGAGAAAGAGAAGCACAGTCTCCAGGACTCATATGTTGAAATGTTTAGATTGGACTGAATCAATATACTTACCCTATGGCCTGAATATAATTCACAGGGAGAGAAAATAGTTATGTTAAACATCCCTTCATACTGAGTTACTTTTAAATTAGATTTTATGATTTGAAGTGAACACACTCCCAGTCTCTACTCTCTAGGCATTTTCTCCTTTCTCTTTCTTCTTTTGTCCTTGTTCTCTATTACAGTTTAAGTACAGGTTGAGTATCCCTTATGCTTGGGATCACAAAATATTTAGATTTGTTTGCATTTTGAAATGCCTGTACTATTTTCATACATAAACACATGAGATATCTTGGAGATAAGACCAAAGTCTAAACATGAAATGGACACCTTAAACACATAGCCTGAAACTAACATTATAGGCAATATTTTCAATAGTTTTGTGCATGAAAAACGTTTGTGCACAACTGAACCATCAGAAAGCAATGGTATTTCTGCCACTCATGTTGAAAATTTTGGGTTTTGGGGTATTTTGGAATTCCAAATAAAAGATGCTCAACCTGTATACGACACACATTGGCAAAATATGTGTTTTTATGTGTGTGCTGCAGTAAATTAGAAAATAGATTTTTAAAACCCTGTTGCTTCAGTTCGGTCACAACTGCAAAATGAGTTGAGGTAGGAATGTGTTTCATTTAGGTATGGTGCTTCTGCCCTCTGCTGGGAATCTGTCAAACTACTATAAAGCTTTATAAGCACAGAAAGGAAATTGACTGAAAAGTTTCAGATTTTGTTCTTGTTCATTCCAATTTTTTACTTGGATTAAATAAACTCATATGTGGAATTGGTACAAAAAGTCTCTGATCGTATTGGGAGCCAACAGAAAATGTTCTGGGATAAGCAAATATTCTAGGAGCAAAGACTACTGCAGACGCAGACTGTAGCCAAGAAATCAGGTGTACTTCTTGGGAGGAGAGAAATGACCAATCTTGACAAAATAGTTAAGAGCAGAGACAACACACTTGCAGCAAAGATCCGCATAGTTAAAGCAATGGTATTCCCCTATGGATGTGAGAGCTGGGCCATAAGGAAGGATGAGTGAAGGAAGATAGATGCTTTTGAACTGTGGTGTTGGAGGAAAATTCTGAGAATGCCTTGGACCACAAAAAGATCAAACCAGTTCATACTCCAGGAAATAATGCCCAACTACTCACTGGAGGGAAAGATATTAAAGGCAAAGATGAAGTACACTGGCCACATAATGAGAAGACGGGATATCTTGGAGAAGATAATGATGCTAGGGGAAATGGAAGGAAAAAGGAAGAGGGGCCGACAAAGGGCAAGATGGATGGATGTTATCCTTGAAGTGACTGGCTTGATCTTGAAAGAGCTGGGGTTGGCCACAGCTGACAGGGAGCTCTGGCATGGGCTGGTCCATGAGGTCACAAAGAGTCAGAAACAGATGAACAAATAAACAACCACAAAAATAGCAAAACATATTTCGATCTTGGAAAGAACAAGACAAAATGTGGGATGTTCTGGTCTTTTTAATCAGCCTGAATGCACCTCTTTCAAGGCAAGCCTAACTATACCAGTGAGTAGATACTGAAAGACTAGGTCTGTCTAGGTCTATATTGCATCAACTGAAAAGAAAGTGGATCATTGAATCACTGAACTAGAGAGGCCAACTGTTTTTTAATGCAAGGTATAGAGCTCTAGAGATTTCTCAGTAGAGGGCCACTATTACTGGGAATTGCCAGAAAATAGTTCAGGACACAATAATTAGATATTTAAACAAAACAATTATAGCAACTGTCACAACCTCTTGATACATTTGATTCCACCCAGAAATATAATTGGAAATAGAAGAAGTCTGAGGAACATATACACACAGCTACCATCCCAACTAGTATCATTAGCAGATGCTCACAAATAAACTAAAATTAAATTATTTTTTTTATTTAAAACATTTATATTCCGCCCTTCTCACCCCGAAGGAGACTCAGGGCAGAGCACAGCATATATACGGCAAACATTCAATGCCGGGACAATAGTTCATATATGCATGCATAAACATTAAAAATATTAGTTGCTTACCTGTAACGGTATTTCCCTGTCGTGATTATCTGTGAATACGTCTTCATGCAATATCTGCGGGCACGCAGAGCAGATCGGGACCTTCTAGAAAGATAAAATTGACACATTAGAGGTAGCCCCGCCCCTCCCTATATAAGCTCCCTGGGCGGAGCTACCCCCTCAGTTCTCTTCATCCGCGCAAGCAGGAGAGAACCTTCGCTTTACTTCTGTGACTGCTCTGTACGTATTGGACCTTTTCGGACTTTTGACCTTCCTTTCGGACTTTGACCATACTTTTGCCTCTCCCTTCGGATTCTGTCGCTTTACTCGCTTGACTCGGACTGTTAGACCTCGCTTCTGTCGTTACTGCATTAGAATGGCAACTACCTCCTTCAAAAAATCTGGTCAATGCCCTAATATTCTGCCGGACACTGATGGCCACCAACTATGCCTAGTCTGCTTGGGTGAGGGCCACCTGGCTGTCGCCTGCCCAATTTGTAAAGCCTTCACAATGATGGCTGTGAACATGTATTCAGAAAAAAGAGTTGCTGTTTTCTTGAAAACAAAGTTTTTAACTGGAACAAATGCAGCTTTCAACACTTTCCAGGGAAATGAGTTCAAAGGAGAAGAACTTTTGGAAATGGGATGAGTGGGTGTTGGGGGAGTGGTTAAATACATCAGAGAAAACCATGCCATTTAGTCTATCTTGATAAAGCTTCATTTTATTCAGAAGAAACAGAAGCACTTTTGTTATAAGATACCACCTTCGAATTTGCAGGATATGGTCCAAGTCCCACCATAGATGCCTGAATCCACAAATAATAGTGAACCCTATATTGTGACTATGCTTGGGTTGAAAGCATATAATAGAATCTCACTGGAGGGCCTAAAGGTCCACAAACACTTCATGAGGAGGGACAATTTTTTGAGCAAAAGGAAAACCATAGATATAAAATCCATGGATAAGGGTATCATACTATCTTGCCTAATGTAAATTCCATTTTGTAACACATTTTTGCCACAGTCAAAACCAGCCATACAAGTCTGCATTCACTATTAAAATCATAACAAGAAGTCACATTGCAATTGAATCAAGGTCATAATAAATGACCATTTGAAGCATAAAGAGAATATTCCTGCTACAAATTGTTGTTTAAAATCCAAAGCTGTAAAATCCAATGATTTTACGCTGCATTAATTTTTAATACAATATTCAATTGGCTTTCTCATTTTTTTCCTTTCCTTCTGCCAGACAGCTTTTGATTATTTTGGAAGTAATAAAGCTTGTAGAGAAATGCTCCACAGACAACTATGGTTTCTTTTTAAAATATGTTTTACTGCAATGTTAAAATCTTTTATTAGTTTTTTAAAAAAATAAATACTGTCTCTCTCGGCATTACTTCGCGAACGAAGATTCAGGAAGGACTCATCCCACGCTTTTTACAAGCGCGTTGATGACTAAAAAGGCCAATCTGAGATAGGCAAGTCCAGTTGCAGAAAGCACAGCAGAAAGTCTTCTTGGGTAATGTTGTTTCCAAGTTGCGGTTCTTTCTGCATTGTCGTTTCTCTTCGAGACCCATTCGGCGTGTCTTCTCGAGGAGTCGTAGGTGTTGGCGATAGGTGACCCATATTTCAGACCCATAAAGAATAGCTCTGTACACACTGATTTTGGTGCTTTGCCTCAGGTGCTTGTTACTCCAGACTCTTTTGGGAAGCCTTCCGAATGCACTATATGCTTTGCTAATCTGTGATCTATCTCTTTATCAATCTTGGCGTCTGAAGAGATTATGCTTCCCAGGTAGGTGAACTGCTGAACGGACTTAAGCACAAATGTGCCTATGCTGACGTGGGGATGATGGTGTTCTTCCTGTGGTGCGGGCTGGTAGAAAACTTCAAAATAAAGTTATTATTATTGGCACAGTAGAACATTCTCTATAATCTATTTCTTATGTTCAGGATATATATGAGTATAAGAAAGTCCCTTGAATGTTGTAAACATTATACTATGGGCTCAATTTTTGTTGAGCTAAATATTTGCTAGTGTGTATAATATATCTCTTATAGACATAATGTCTAAAACGGCAGCATACTATACTGGAGATCTAATGACCTAGACATCTTTGTTGTCTCTTGTATATAAAAAACTGACTCACTATTTGGAAAAAGTGATTGTTTGAGAGCTTTCTAGAATGCAGGCATTTTGTATGGAATGGGTGCATGGTCTTGATCCTTGCAGAACTTTTGTGGCTTGTTCCATCCCTCCTCATGAGTTTTGTGTGGCTGGAGAATTTGGTGCACATGGTTTCTGGTCACTGGATATTTATTTAATTAACGTACATTACCTTTTTCTCCAGCAGGAGGCAGAAAATGACTAAAAATGTTTAACAAAAACATAGGTAACATTTCAATGTTAAATTGTTGCTCTCATATACATCCATCCTAATTTTCCATAACCTCCAAGTTCTGTTTCACTTTTGGCTACTGTAAGGGCAGCCATTACCCCTTCGGTATTTCACACCTTTCACTTCCTTCTGGATTTCTATGTACAATTTATGATCCATTTCTAAGCACATGTAAATATAATTATAGATCCATCAACACTGATTATAGTCATTAAGAAATACGCCCACAAATTACTTATGTGTGTATTTTCTCTGTCTGAATAAAACTGTAGCTAAAAAAAACCTGAATATTTTTTATTTTACTATTATTGCGGTCACAGACCAGGAGTATAAAATTTTTAAAACTTTCAAAGGTTTTTGGTTTTTTTTAAAGTTAACATTAAGGCCTGAATTTCACAACATTAAAAGCAGAATATGGAGTCAATCTACACGGATTCATATATGATGCTTATGGGGTATGGATAATCTATAAATAAAAATGTAATGTTCATTTGCGGGATTAACATAACTCAGAAAGCACTGGATGAATTGCCACCAAATTTGGCCACAACTATCAGGACGACGAGTGAGCATCACTCATAAAAACACTGAAAAACACAGTGGAAGGGAGTTAAAAAGCCAAAAAAGTAAAACGATGCTACAGCACATGTGCAAAAATGACTCCCCCTGGCAAACAACACACACAATAGCATATCCACACTCTCTTCTGGACTATAGCTCCCAGCATCCCTAAACCAAGCCTTTTCGATAGGAGGATGATCCAAATGCTCTGCTTCCAAGCTGCAAGCTGTCTTCTTGGATTTCTTTGAGAGCATCCCAATCCCTGCATATTTACAATTTCCTATTCCTGGACTGCAACTCCCAGCAATCCTCCAGATAGATAGATAAGATTGGTGGTATGAGTATATACTATAATTGGACACAAAATAAATAAAATGTAAAGACAGGAAAGTGTGGATTTCAAATAAGCTGAAGTGGTACTCCGTTCCAGTGGGTTTCAGGGGGATTTCCTTGCTATATGGGATTCTTTTTAAAAGAAGCAGTCTATTAGTGTTTCTAGTTCTGCCATTTATGATCCTGCCTCTTCCCACTGATGATTTCTTGAAATGTATTACAACGTACGCAATATACTTTCATGTGCCTGAAAATAAATCTACCTAATGTAAAGTATCAATCTTTTCACAAGGGATCCCATATAATATAATACTTTATATTCCGACCCAATGAGACTTTATTTATAGGCTAAGAATCCCATATCAACTCCACTAGCAAAGCTGGTGAGAAATATCAATACTCCAGATATAGATGGATAGGTGAGTGGGTGGATGGATAGATGGAGAGGCCCTGCTTCATTTGCTTCTCACTTTTCCAACTTTCAGGGCCTGGAGTTTCTCCAGGCTTTAATTTGGCTCCTTCCATCCGCCGAGAAAAGGAACGGTAGGCAAATTAGTGAACAGTTTTATGCGTGTGTTTGCAGCACCCATGCCTTTTTTGGGATACAGTTTGGCCTCGTATAAGCAATTTTGGTAAGCAGTTTTGGTCCTATAACTCCTTCACATTTTTGCGCAGCAGTTCCTCGCTCAGGTATTCACATTCAACCGAGTTTGCCACAAGCCACACCCCTGATGAATATGGATTTGTTTGGCGTTTTCAATATCAGAAATAACCAATTTGTTCCCAATTTTAGGGAAAGAAAACAGGCGTTTTGGTTCATGCGAAAACACTGAAGGAGAACCATGTTTTCTTGGGCTTCCAGAATGTTAATTCGCATGGTTTCCCCCTGTTAAAGCAGCCAAAAAAACAGGTCATAGGCAAGTGAATTGTCAGGCTTTGTGCCCACTACAATAAAATATATCTCCCCATCAAACATATATAATAATACAACATGCATTCCTAAACTATTTCAAGTTTTGCTTGACATCTTGTTGACTCAAAAGTAAAAACAATTCTAGCAAGTCTTCAAAATAATATAATGTCCATTTTTAATCAGATAATTTGGTGTTTTATGGGATCCTGCCCCATTCCAGTGTCTACGGCAAGGGCAGTAAATTGCACTCTTGTTATTATTCAGACTGGTCCCACTTACTCAGATTTAGAGGCCAAACAACTTAGACTTGTGAGGGTTCAACTCAACGCCTCCTCTCTAGCGGACTATATCTGCAAGTCCTTAATACCTAGAGGCTTGAGGGTGCAAATCCCACCAGGGATTTACACTTCCGATGAAGTATTTTTGAAAAGTTGGGAAGGTATTACACATAAATGTTCCCTCAATCTTATGCCTTTGATTGTAAGAAGAGCAGCCCAGGAAGTAGAAGAATTGAAAACTGAGACCACACAAATAAAAGAAACTTTGGGCAATAATATCACACCTATTGATCTAGACAAAATCAAAAAGGATTGCCAATCTTTGTATGATGATCTCAGAAAAATTAAACTATCTAAGCTTAAAAGGAATGAAAAAGATTATAAAGAGGGCAAAATATATAGATGGTCATGCAAACCTCTCGGCTCCAATAGAAGAGTTACCTTATCCCAGGATTCTCTTGATTCTGCATCATCAGCTGGGAATAATTTGGTCAATTCTGATCATTCTACAGCCTCTGGTTCAGCCACAGGTTATCAATTGAGAAGGTTAGGTTGCTTACCTGTAACCGTGTTTCTCCGAGTGTAAGGTCTGTGAAATTCACACAAGTGGGTTTACTCCCGCACATGCGTAGAATCTCGGACATACTAGCTAAAACTAAAGATTTACATATGCCCCTCCCACTCCCCACCCTCCCTCATCCCCCACTGCAGCTACCTAGTCAGTCCTTTACCGCCAGACAGCGGCAGGAAGCTAGGCATGACATCAGAGGGGAGGACGGGTGGGTTCTGTGTGAATTTCACAGACCTTACACTCGGAGAAACACGGTTACAGGTAAGCAACCTAACCTTCTCCTTCATGTGGTCTGTGAAATGCACACAAGTGGGTGACTTAACAAGCTTATGTACCTTGGAGGTGGGTCATGCCACACAGGAGAACAGAATGGCTCTGCCAAAGGATGCATCCTTCTTCGCGAGAACGTCGAGCTTGTAGTGGGCTGCAAACGTTGATGGGGTCACCCATGCTGCAGCCTTACAAATTTGGTCAACAGAAACACCCCGCAAGAACGCTTGGGATGTAGAAACAGCCCTCGTAGAGTGAGCTTTAATGCCAACAGGCAATTCTCTACGGGCTAACTTATAAGCCAGCCAGATTGCCAGGACTATCCAAGAGGCTAAACGTTGGGAGGAAAGAGGAAGTCCCAGGGAATCTTCCCTATACTTGAGAAACAACTTGGGGGATTTTCTATGGGGAGCTGTCCTATGCAAATAGAAGGACAAGGCCCTCTTAACGTCAAGGGAGTGGAGGGCAACCTCCAGAGGAGATGAAGGTTTGGGAAAAAAGGTCGGAAGGACAATGTCCTCAGTCATATGAAAATGGGAAACAACTTTGGGAAGAAAGGTGACATCCGTCCGGAGGACCACCTTGTCTTCATGGAACCGAATGAAGGGGAGGGTAATGGCCACAAGGAAGGCAGTCTTCCAAGAGAGATAGGAAATATGGCAATTTGCCATAGGCTCAAAGGGAGGCTTGGACAGTTGTGAGAGGACTAGTTCCAAGCTCCACGACGGAGGTGGGGGGGAGACGGGAGGGAAAGATTTCTTATAACCTTGTAAAAACATGCCCACCAGGGGGTCGCTAAATAGGGACGGGAGGCCAAACTTCTTCCTGTACCAGGACAGGGATGCCAAATAGCATTTAACGGAGGAGAGGGTAAAGCCCTTTGTGGAGAGGTGGACCAGGAAGTCTAGAACAACAGAGACGGAGCCGACTGTGGCAAATGGCCCAGCGGTTGGAAAAATTCATGAACTTGTTCCAGTTATATGTGTATGCCTTCCTAGTGGAGACCTTCTGAGCTGCCTGGATTATCAGGCGGACAGGGTCGGAGAGGTGGGACAGGGCCTGATCCTCACGCTGTGAGGTGAAGAGATGGAAGGTCCGGTGCAGGACAAGGCCTTGCTGAAGGGAGAGGAGGTCGGGGTCTAGTGGCAGGCGGATGAACTCTCCCTGAGAGGCCTGGAAAAGGGGTGTGAACCACGGTTGATGAGGCCACCAAGGGGCTACCAGGATACAGTCCGAGTTGTCGGACAACAACTTCGCTACCACTCTGGTGAGAAGTGGAAGTGGGGGGAAATGCGTACAGGAGACCCGGAGACCAATGGTAGAGGAATGCGTCCCCTAGACAGTCTGGGGATGCGTGAGGTTGGAGTCTTGCACAATACCTGCGGCAGTGGGTGTTGAGGTGCGATGCAAACAGGTCTAGTTGGGGGGTGCTCCAACGCCTGACCAATGAGTGAAAGTGATGGGGGATGAGTTGCCACTCGTGAGTGGTGGACGACGTCCTGCTCAGTGAGTCGGCCAAGGTGTTTTGTAGACCCGGGAGATGGATGGCTTGGAGGAACGTGTCGTGGAGAATGCACCACTCCCATATCCGAAGGGATATGGAGAGGAGAGTGGGTGAGCGAGTTCCCCCCCCTTGTCTGTTGATGTAGCATTTCACCGAGGTGTTGTCCGTGAGGACTTGAACTACCTGGTTGGAGACTACAGTCACGAACGACCGCAGGGCCTTCTCCACTGCCGTGAGCTCTAGGGCATTTATATGAAGTTTCTTTTCTTGGGATGACCAATGACCGCTGATGGTCAGGTCTTGGATGTGGGCTCCCCACCCTGTGCATGACGCATCTGTCGTCAGGGACAGAGATGGTTGTGGAGGGGAGAAGGGAAGGCCCGAGCACACATTGGACCTGTTTGTCCACCATGACAGGGACTGTAGGACATGGGCGGGGGGGTGGAGAATCATGTTTTGGTTGTCCAGTCCTGGCTGGAACGCAGAGAGGAACCAAGATTGGAGGGGGGGGCGGAGGCGGGCGAATGCCGTGACGTCGTAGTGGACGCCATATGGCCAAGGATAGACTGGACAGTCCATGCGGAACACCGATGAGTGGTCTGGATGTTCTGGACGGAACGGCAGAGGTTGAGGAAGCGATCCTCTGGGAGGTATGCCTTCTGGGACACTGAATCTAAGACCGCACCTATGAACTGCACCGTCCAGGCAGGAGAGAGGTGAGATTTCTCTCGGTTGACCACCAGTCCTAGGCTCTGCAAAGAGACAAGGAATAACCAATATCAGAAGATAGCTGGTCACATGACCCAGCGCAAAAAAGCCAGTCGTCCAAATAAGGAAAACAGTGACCCCTTGCTGGCGTAGGTGGGAGGCGACGACCGCCATACACTTGGTAAAAGTCCTTGGGGCCGTGGAGAGGCCAAAGGAAGGACATTGAAAGAATATGGGACCCCGTCCACCATAAAGGTGAGGTACTTCCTGTAGGACTGTCTAATTGAGATGTGGAAATAGGCGTCCTTAAGGTCAACAGTGACCATCCATGCTCCCTTCAGGATGAAAGGGAGGATGGAGGGAAGAGTGACCATCCTAAATTTCCGTGGTCTGATGAATTGGTTTACCTCCCGGAGGTCCAAAATGGGCCGGAGGCCACCATCCCTTTTGTCCACCAGAAAATATCTAGAAAAAAAGCAAAATTGTAATTGGTGGGATGGGGTCGGGGAGATGGCTCCTTTAAGGAGGAGAGCGTCAATCTCTTGCAATAACGCAGGGGAAGCTTGAGTGGAAACAGGTTTGCCAGGGGGTGGAAGGGATTCAAATTCTATGGCATAACCTCGGTGGACAATATCCAAAACCCACCTATCGGTGGTGATGGACTGCCAAACTGAAAGAAAAGGGGTTAACCTGTCGAGAAACAGGTTAGAAACGGCGTGCTCTATTGTTGGAGGTTCTACCACCTCGGTACTGACCCCTGAACGGAGCGCCTGGACGCCTGTATCCCTGCGAGGGTAACTGCGGACATTGACCTCCTCTGTATGGGGTGGGGTTGTAGTACCCACGAAAGGGCTGGTGATAATAGGGACGCCAGCGTTGTCTGTAAGGCTAATAGTAAGAGTTGGGCTGGTGGCTGTACTTGCTCAGCGTCTGCTTCATTTTGTGGGAGTGCTCTAACTGAGAATCCGTCTCAGGGTTGAAGAGACCAGCCTCATCCATAGGGAGGTTCTCGATCAGTGCGCGTTGATTAGAGGACAACGTAGCGGACCGTAACCAGGCATGCCTCCGAAGAGCAATGGAGCCAGCGATAAGTTTGCCCGAAGTGTCCGCTCCATGTTTGGCCAGGTCCTTTTGGAGGGTGGCCAAAGTGAGCACCTCCTGGTGGGAACTTTAGCCATAGGCTGCTCGGACACTGGAAGAAGGTCCAAGTATGAACCCACCTTATTCAACAAATAAGACTGTTAGACACTCATATACACTCCGTAATGTGCCATTCTGCCTGACAGGCACGCTGAGGAGTAAAACTTTTTGGCCATCGCATCAAGCTTCCTTCCTTCTTTGTCAGAAGGGGCGGCCTGGTTGTTCTGGGATGGCTTAGGTTGGGCGTCAGTGACAATAGAGTTCACTTTCGGAAGCCTGGCCAACCACGGAGTGGTGGACAGGTCAATCCGATACAGGTTTTCCGCCCGCCTGGAAGTGCTAGGAACAGACGCGGGGGCAACACCAGTGACCTTCAGTAATTTGACCAGATAGGGAATGGTCGGCAACATAGTGGACTGCTGAGTTTGCTGTTGCTCAGCAGATGTGAAGTATGGGTCCTGAACCACATCTTCGGATTGAGGGGGCTGTATGCCCAGAGATCTGGCCAATCTTATTAGCAGGGTGGAGAATTTCTTGTATTCCTCCACCTGCTGGGGATCAGCTTCAGGTTCATGCAATGGGGGGAGTGGGAGTCACCTCAGAAGATGACTCCATATCCGCGTCATTGTCGTCCACTGGGAGATGAGGGGGGACTGGGGGGGCAGCAGCTGGGAGAGAGGGGGCTTGAGTGGGAGGGGCTGGGGGAACTGGGGGGGCTGGGGCTTGAACGGGATAGGCAGGTGCCACGGATTGCGAGGTGGCAGGAGGCCACGGATACCGAAAGTACTCTGAGGGATAGGCCTCAGGAGAATAATAAGGGTAGTGAGGGAAGGGGGGGAAAGGGAGGAGGGTATCCATAAGGATACCCATAAGGGGAATTCCAGAAGTGAGACTGGTCACCGGAGCCCTCCCTCAGAGGGCTCCGAGACCGGGGGGAAGAGAACTCTTGCAAATGAAAGCCCAGATCAGGCGTAACCCATTGTCGCGTGCAGTGAAAATGCAAACGCGCGGTCTCGCGAGCAGGCGGGAAGGCAGCAGTCGCTACATCAAAGCAGGAGGAGGGAGGCCGCCTGGCGCTACCCACCAAGCGACTCTGCTCGGTCACCGAAGTTGGATCTGCATAAGAAGAGGGAGGCTGCAAGGCGGCAGCCTCCACGTGGCGCTGCTCGGCAACTGAGGGTGCTGGGGCGCGCGCGCGGAGGCGGGAAAGCAAGAGCAGCTGTTTGGGGGAAAAGGGAAGAAGGAGGCCGCGTGGCGCTGGCCTCCACGTGGCTGGCCTCGGTAACCGGTAATTGAGAGGGAGAAGATTGAGGAGGCGAGGGAAGCCCAGGCTCGGGCCCCGGGGAGAGCAGGAGGCTGGGAGGAAATTGAGTGGGTATTTCCATCCCCGAAAACTGATTGCTGTCCTCCTCAAAAGTTGGAGTGCGTCTGCTGCACACAGCGTTATAGGAGGGCTGGGGGGCGCAGAGCCAGCCAGTTGCCTCAAATCGTTTTGTGCCATAGCCAAGGGGCTGGAGGGCCGAGGACCGACCAGTTGCCCTTGAGTTTTCTGAGCCACAGGCTCTTTAGCTTTCTCCCTCTGCTTGCCATCCTTGGCAGCTTTTAATTTTTCAGTTTTTTGCTTTTTCTTCCGTGGCAGCTCAATGGCTGGGCCAGAGGCTGGCTCACGGATGGCACCATCAGACATAGCACTCAATGAGATGGGACTTACAGTCCCCAAAGGCAGAGAGGGCTGGCTCACAGAACGAGAGAGCCCGGTCTCTGAAGAGAACAAGGCCTGTTCAAAAAGGGAGGCCTTCAGTTTAGAATCCCTATTCTTTAGGGTCCTATTTGAAAAAGTCCTGCATATCTTGCAGGACTGGGGAATGAGTTTCCCCCAAACAGAGGAGACATTTAGCATGTCGATCCTCTTGGGGCAAGGTTGCTCCACAGTCAGAGCACCTCTTAAAAGATAGAGAAGACATGATGAGTATCTTATCTGAATAGTCGAGGCAATCCGTGGACTTCTAACAGGAGCTAGTAGTCGGAGATCCTTTCGCTGTCAAGGCGGAAAAAGGACTGACTTGTTAGCTACAGTGGGGGATGCGGGTGGGCGGGGAGTGGGAGGGGCATATGTAAATCTTTAGTTTTAGCTAGTATGTCCGAGATTCTACGCATGCGCGGGAGTAAACCCACTTGTGTGCATTTCACAGACCACACGAAGGAGAAATAGGAAGTTCTTTGGTAGGAACAGAAATTTTCCCAGGGGTCGTTCAAAAAGGAAGGACAAATAGTAGTAAATTTGTGAAAATATAACTTGACTACTCGAGAGACCCAATTACTCAATAAGGGTCTCTCCTTTGTACACACCCCTCGGTGCAGAGATTTCGATATTCACAAGGACCTTTCAATATTGTTTCGAACAATTAGATTAAAAGAGCATTTTGCATCCCATCCGTCTTCCTCTTCTGTTTCCACTATCAGATCCACCTTTGCACCCAGAAGTACATTCACACCATTTAATCCATCACAAAATGTCAGAAGCTTTGAAAATGTGATACTCAAAGAAGGAAAATCAACCACTCACATGGCAAAAATGGTCTAATTTATCACAGGCAGACATCAATATTTTGCGCAATCTTGGCACTAATCCTAACATAGTAATCAAGGAAGCGGACAAAGGAGGGGCAATAGTAATATTAAATAAAGAAATGTACTTAGATGAATGCTATAGACAACTTGGGGATAACAACTTCTATAATAAACTAAATAGGGACCCTACCAAGACCTTTGCCAGGGACATACAACTTACCATTGAAGAAGGCGTAGCCCATGGCTATATTGATTAGAACACCGGTCTCTTTCTTCAGGTTCATAACCCCAGAACCCCAAAATTCTATTGTCTTCGCTAGATACATAAGAATAAAAATCCGCCTCCTGGTAGACCCATTTTGTCGTGCTGTGGAGGTATCTTAAAACATCTGGCTCAATATAAAGACTCTTTTCTTCAACCCATAGTTACACAAACTCCAGCATATTTATGAGATACCACTCATTTCATTTCCAAAATCGAAAATTTCCATATTTCTCCTGGAGACTATTTAGTCACAGCTGACGTAGTCTCCCTTTATACTCACATTCCACTTCCAGAACTGAGATATATCAGAGAAGCCTGTTTGGACACACGTCCAGATACCAATCATCCCCCTACAGGTTATCTAATGTCATTAATAGATTTTATTTTTGATTACAATTATTTTTCTTTTCTGGAGGACTTCTACCTACAAATCTAGGGAGTATCTATGGGCCAAGCGGCAGCGCCCGCATTGACCAACATTTTCATGAATCATTTGGAATCACATTACATATTTTCCCGCTCTTCAGACCATATTGCAAAGCAGATTAAATTATACGTCAGATTCATAGACAATATTTTTCTTATTCTGGACAGCAGTGCAAACATTGAAGAATTAACTTCATGGCTTAGGACATGACATGACACCATTGACTTTACTGTCAATTATGACCATCTAACAGTTAATTTTCTAGATGTTTCGGTATTTGTTAATAACAATAAATTGAACATTAGGAACTACCACAAAGAGGTTAATAAAAATACCTATTTGCATTTCAATAGTTTTCATACACACTCCTCAAGAACAATCTTCCTTATGCAGTTCTTGCTAATCAAAAGGAATTCCTTCAATGAAACCGACTACCAGATGCAGACAAAATTGTCAGATTATTGCATTTTGAATAGCAATTCATGAGTCAGCACAAGATATATTTTCGCAGTTTGAGATGACCTGCAGTGTGACATGTTTGACACCAGATGGCGCTGTCTCAAGACTGCTAAATGGAACCTTGAGAAATGTCAGTTACAAAGTGACAGTTGGGATTTGTCAGTTGGGATTTGATATCTGTGAGGAAAGGATGTTTAGAAAGGTAGCTGTGATGGCTGTTGTTTTTCGATGTTTTGCCAGTTATTGTTAAATACAATTCAATACAAAGTTATATATTTACCTTGTGAATTGAATGAGAGTTTCATTATTCACTCGAACAGAGACTGGAGTTTTTGGGCCGATGGGGAATTAAACTTCTATATTTCTGTTGCCTATCCGCTGTGACATAAATACTCAACGCCGCAGAAAAATGACCAGTGACTTCTTAGATAGAGGTTACCCTCTTAACATAATTCTAAAAGCCAGACATCATGCCAACAGAACAATCCAGAACCAACTTTCTTACTACCAAAACCAAAACACATAATGAACGAATCGTTTGGCCACTTACATTACTGCCACATAGCAAAACCATCGTTAATCTTGTTAAAAGAGATTGGCCAATGGTTTAGGACATTGAGGGTTTACAGCACACTCCACTAGTGGCATATAAATGCACTAATAACATTCGTAATTACTTAGTGCACACGAACCTCCAACCATGTCTCCCTAAGAGCAACCTCACCCCTGGCACTAGAAAGTGTGAACATTGTTCTATTTGCCCACATATCTCTTTTGATAGGGAAATATGGAGTCCATCCAGAAATAGATCTTTCCCTATAAAATCCTTTGCCACATGCGCTTCAAAAAGCGTAGTATATTCTGTCACGTGTAAATGCCCCTTAATTTATGTGGGCAAATGGATGATTTGGGGAGGAAAGTCAAGAAAGAATGGGGCCGCGGTGGCGCAACGGGTTAAACCACTGAGCTGCTGAACTTGCTGATCAGAAGGTTGGCAGTTCAAATCTGCAGGGCAGGCTGAGCTCCCACTGTTAGTCTCAGCTCCTGCCAACCTAGCAGTTAGAAAACATGCAAATGTGAATAGATCAATAGGTAGGAAGGTAAACGGCATTCCATGCAGTCATGCCAGTGGCCATATGACCTAGGAGGTGTCTACGGACAATGCCGGTTTTTCAGATTAATAGTAATACTTTATTTATAACCCACCACCATCTCCCCAAGGGGACTCGGGGCGGCTTACATGAGGCCAAGCCCAATGACACATAATAAAACAACATAGCAGCAAATAATAAAACAATACAATCACTATAACTGACACATAAGCAGTAAAAGACAATTTAAAACCATTAAGTAATACAGATCCCTGTTTCGAGGCATTGAATGTTTGCCTTGTGTCGTTATATGCTGGAATCCGCCTCGCGTCCCCTCGTGGAGATAGAGCGGAATACAGATATGATGTGAAACGATGCAATTCAATGCAATGGGACAAAATGCCATTATAAGACAAGGTTTCAAACTGCTTTCCCTCCCACATAGAATAAAGTCCTAATTCCACACAGGTTGGAACTGATAAAATGCAGACTATTAATGAGCCGAAGATGTTAGTTTTTGTGTCGGAGAAGTATCTGGTTAAGACCCCATAGTCAGGATTCGATAAAGTATCCTCTGGAGATTGGGTGGAAACAGTAATGGAAACAAGAAGTAATTTATTTTTAAGGTAGCACATAACAAGGAGGTTAACAGGAGTCTTGAATGGTCAAAGATTTACAAACGTTTCAATTAGTGTCGCTGGAACTATACACAGCTGGGAGCTGAGGCCTTGAGCCTGCAGCACCCACAGCCTACACTTCACGGCTCGTTTTCTCGTATTTGCCCATCTCGAGGTCCGCAGCCTGGACAAAGTCCTGGAAAGTGTGCTCCTCGTCCGCGGTGGCCGGGCGCACCGAGACGCAGCGCAGGAGCTTCCTCTTGGTGTCGTAATTCCCCATGCAGCGGTGGACCCGGCCCCGGATCAGCCTCGGGAGGTCCCGATCCTGACAGCAGAGGAGGAGGCACAGTGAGTTCCTTCCTTGGCCTTACCTTTCGAGATCGACCCAAAGACTCTATTATCGCATTAGATCATTTTGCATAAAAAGGTTGTGTGGGGAACTTTTGATGCCATATGACAACAATAAAGGGATTAGTCTAGCTCAGGCATTAGGCCAACTTCGGCCCTCCCTCCAGGTGTTTTGGACTTCAACTCCCACAATGCCTAACCGCCTCGGGCTGTTAGGGATTGTGGGAGTTGAAGTCCAAAACAACTGGAGGGCTGCAGTGTGTCCATGCCTGTGGTAGAAGCACAACGTTGTGGCAAGGAAGCACAAAGTGAAGAAGCAGAAGCATCCATGTCTCATTCCAGCTTCCCTCCCTCCCTCCCTCCCTCCCTCCCTCTCTCTCTCTCTCCATGAAGCCAAACAGACAAGGAATAAAAACCACACAAAATCAACTCACCCAAAGTTCCTCAAAGCAGACAAGCAATAAGCAGATATCAATACCCCAAAGCAAAGAAGAGATAAGCAAACAGCAATCAGTGGAAATTGGTAATAGGAAATGACACAGGTGTGTGTGTGTGTGTGTGTGTGTGTATACCCCCCACACAAATACACAATATAATATAAAATAATATATAAATAAATATAAAATAATAGAATAGACTATTAATAATAAAATAAATAATATATAGAAATGAAACAATATAATATAAAATAAAAACAATACTTTGTGACAAGGCCTGTCCCAAAAGGACGCAGGGAAAGGCTTGTCTGGACATTGCCCCTAAACACGTATCAACCGTACAACTTGAAAAAGCCAAATATTAGAATGCTTGTTTGTCTTGAATGTGGGCAGCACTCACAATCTCATAGAAGATGCATGGCACGCTCTCCTTCCCATCGCGCAAAAGGAAATTCTTTGCACCGTATGGCCCAGGGGTTACTGCAGAATCCAGGACACCTGTATGGGACAGAAATAAATAAATAGGTACCTAAATAATGTGTTATCGAAGGCTTTCATGGCCAGAATCACTGGGTTGCTATGAGTTTTCCGGGCTGTCTGGCCATGTTCCAGCAGCATTCTCCCCTGAAGTTTCTCCCACCTCCATGGCAGGCATCCTCATAACCTGGCTAAGGAGGGAGTTCCACAGCCGAGGGTCCACCACTGAGAAGGCCCTGTCTCATCCCCATCAGGAGGAGGGCCTCGCCAGAAGATCGTAATCTCCGAGGTGGATCATGGAGCAAGATACTTTCAGACAGCTAAGCTGGGTCACAATTGTTCGGGGCTTTTTCGCCTAGAGCCAGCACTTTGAATTGTGCTCGGAAGCAGACTGGCAATCCCTGAAGCTGACGTAACAGAGAGGATTTATGTTCCCTGCATGCTGCCCCAGTGAGCAACCTGGCTGCTGCCTGTTAGACCACTTGAAGTTTCCGAACAGTCTTCAGTCCCACATACAGCACGTGCGGTAGTCTACTTGGGATGTCACCAGAGTGGCCACGTTTGGCTTCTCAAGGTACAGGTGTTATCGAACAGCTGTCACTTCCCCGGACCGGCTGCTCCGACAACCGGGCAAGTCTCGTGGACCGACCACAGAGCAGAGCCCGCGAGGGTTCAGTTAACCTGGCGAGCCAGGAGCGGTTAGGCCCTCGTAATCTACCCGCCTCCCTTGGACCCAATTATGCTCACCAATCTGTTAGGTAGATGCCACGAAATTGTTTATTCTGCTCAGCTGAGTAGGATGCGACCGCAAATTCCCTGATCCCGCAAAGACGCATGCATATACATTCAAAACATTGGTTTTTAAAGGTTACAGAACTGTCAAAACAATTGAAATTCCCGCCTGCCCCCTTCTGGGCCGGCTCCGTCGATGATTGGTCGGAACGCTGATGGGCGGGATGTTGACCGGCTCTGGGGAGCCACTCGGTGCTACTCCCATTTGCCATCCCAGCCAATCAGGGGTCTGTGGCCATATATGGATTTCCAGGAAGGGAAGCTCAGACGGAAATGGCTGTCAATATTGGCATATGAGTAAAACAAAAGAGTCCTAGCTAGGTAAACGACCTTAAATGACACCTGGGAGTGATAGGATTAATGGATTTGAGGATGAATGGGAAAAGGAGGAAGAGACTTGACGACAGAAACTCACTCAAGCCTTTGTGTGACCGAGGGTCTATTTTGGGACACAATCTGGTTTCCGAGGCCATTTGTGGCTCCCGCTGTGTGAGCAAATATTTCATGTCCAGGTCCCAGAGGATGAATTAATTGGACTAAACTCCGATGATTAATACTTCCTCCAGGCTGATGGAATGTGGGCCCAAGACAAGGGCCTGGGTAATCCAAAACAAGATTTCCATCAGAAATAGCTCATGCAATGAGAACAATGATGATCCATAAAAGGCTTAGGATGGGAATTCAGTTATCTCCTCTCAGCTGACACAATAGCGAAAATACAGGCAATCTTTCTTTACATGGGAAAGAGGGGGAAGGGAAGGGGTTACAAGGGGTCAAAGGGAAAACTTATGAAGCCACACTGTACATACAGGGAGATCCCCAGCAATTTCCCAGATTTTCCCATACAGTTCTTGCTCCCAGAGTTATGATCTTTAAAACAGGTAACGCAGTGCTGCCTTCCTTTGGGAGTTGTAGTTCTCCTTGATGTAATTACTGTCCTTGGGTGAACTGCAGAGCCTTTGGGGCTTGGGGTGCAAAGCAGTGAGAATAGCAGCAAGAGGAGTCCGTGACCAGTGTCCTTGGGTGAACTTCAGGTCCCAGCTGGGGGCCAGGCCACTGATTGCGAGCGGCCGCTTTTCCGGGCTTTCCCCAGGCATGGGAGGGAGAACGGAGAGAAGAAAAAGCAGAGACAAGATGGGGGAAGAGGCAGAGTGCCTTGGGGCAACAACGGGGCAGATTGGGGAACTTCCAACTTGTGGATACTGAATGCATGGGTTCTATAGGCTGTGCAAATGTTGTGTGGATGGGGCAATGGGAGGCAATGGTGGCTGGGTGTACTGGGAGGGACGAAGTTGGTGCAGTGTGATGTATGGAACTGAGTGAGGCAGAAGGGAAGGGGGAAAAAGGAGTCTGGTACTGGTGCAACTTAGGCCATGGGCCAAAAGGAATACTGGGGACTCTCTGCGGTTGGTTCTTTTTGGGTTTGGGGCTTCCTGGCTCGACTACACAGGTGCAACTGGCGCACAAGTTTTAATTGTGCAAGTGGTATTTTTAAAAATCAGTTGCCATATTTAATTATGTTCTCCCTCCTAGGATATGAGAGGGATGCAAAATAGAATCATAGAATCTTAGAGTTGGAAGAGACCTGGTGGGCCATCATCCGGTCCAACCTCATTCTGCCAAGAAGCAGGAAAATTGCATTCAAAGCACCCCCAACAGATGGCCATCTAGCCTCTGCTTCAAAGCCTCCAAAAGAGCCTCCACCACACTCCAGGGCAGAGAGTTCCACTGCTGAACAGATCTCACAGTCAGGAAGTTCTTCCTCATGTTCAGGTGGAATCTCCTTTCTTGTAGTTTGATGTCATTGCTCCACGACCTGGTCTCCAGGGCGGCAGAAAACAAGCTTGCTCCCTCCTCCCTAGGACTTCCGCTCACATACTTATACACGGCCCTCATCATGTCTCCTCTCAGCCTTCTCTTCTTCAGGCTAAACATGCCCAGCTCTTTAAGCCTCTCCTCATAGGGCTTGTTCTCCAGATCCTGGATCATTTGAGTTGCCCTCTTCCTCTGGACACATTCCAGCTGAGAGTCAATATCTCTTGACAAAATAGGATTTGTTTAGTGCGGTCTTACCAGGGTTCTCTTTTACTTTCAAAAACAAATGTAACTTTGAGATTAAAGTTACATTGGAAAAAGCCAACGGAAGGTCACTTGAACTTCACAAAGTAGGATGAATTTGAGTTCAAGCCCTTAAAGGAATCCGTTAGGTTTGGTTTACAATCTCACATAACAAATGCATTGTTTCTACACACCTTGAACCGAAATATTGCCGGCAGCAGACATGATCTTCTTTTGGGGTGACAGCACTTGTGTGCAAATAATTATCATGGCAAACAGGAGCAGGAATGTGATTGTACTCACCCAAAACCTCAAACAGCAGTGGGGTTTTTTGGGCAAACTGGCTCCAGTGCTTCATACTTTCGATGACAGCGGCGAGGATTCTCAGAGAGTTACCTTTGTCTTTCAGCTTGGCGTAAGGCCCCGGCCCTTTCTGTCGCAAGGAGACCAAGGGAAAAGTCAGCAGAGACCCAGGTGAGTCGATACCTTGATACTTTATGTCATTGTCAAAAAATAATGCTTGACAACTGCAAATATGGGAATGTAAGACTGATTGTCTGGTTCCTATGTTGGTTTTTGGTATCTTAACCTATGCTGTTGTTTGTTGTTGTTAATATTTATTTATTACCCACCTCTCCTTGCAGTTATATGTATTTATGATGCGTTTTCCCAAGGTACATAATCAGCCATGAGAAAGTCATGAGAACAGCCTTTTCAATGACTGCCCAAAAAAAGGAAGATTCGAGACTGGTCTGTAGTTTTAAAGGTTCAGCGGATCAAGTAATTCTATGTTACGCATATATTGTACCTGTGTAGTGTTGTCATCTGGAAGCATGGGCTTGGTTGTTTTCTCATCTGCTTCCTGTCGGCAATGGTTGGGCTTAAAGGAGTACGATGCACCTCTCGGCATGGAGGATGTGGACAAACCACTTTTTGCCATAGTTCCTGCCTTGTTGCTGCTTTGTGGCAATGCCGTGGGATTCTCAGCCAGTTTGAGCTGTTTCGGTCCACTTCCCTTCCAGCCATCTGACCCGGTCTCGGGCCACGAACTCTGTCTGCTTTCTGTTCCTCTCGCAAAAGCCGGAGAAAAGTCGCTCCTTTTCCAAATGTTTGTGCTGGAGCTGCTCTCCTCCAGGCTGCAGAGAAATAATTCATGTGGCTTCATTATTGAAACCTACAAGTCTATGTACGCATATAGAACTGGGTAGCTTTAGATTGTGAGATGCATAATAATAATAATAATTATTATTATTATTACTGTAATAACAAAAAAAATCTTAAAATAAATATAACTATAAATATAATAATAATAAATATTGCCATTATAATAGTACACATAATATAATAAATATAATAATAAATACAATAATAATAAATTACTATAATAATACATATGAATATAACAATAACAATAAATATTATAATAAATATTACAACAATAATAAAATATTATGATAAATATAACAATCAATATAATAAGTATTATAGTAATAAGTATTACATTTAAATAATAACAATATTATAATATAGCAATAACAATAAAAATAATAATGATAAATATTACAATAGTAATAATAACAGTATAATAGACATAGCAATAACAATAAATATAATATAATAATAAGATATCATAATAAATATAAAAGCAACGATAAATAAACTAAATATAATAATAATAATGGAAAATAGGCTTAAAATATCGGCGATAGCATCTGAAGTCATATTGCTTGCTTTTTAAAGTTGTTTCCTCCCTTTCTCTCAAAATGGGACCCTAAAGTTTTGGAGGTATCTTTTGTTGATATAGTATAACAGCAACAACAGCATTAGCAGCAGCAGATCAGAAGCTTCTATTGCCAGCGGCAGAGTGATTTAAGCTTAAGCCATTCAGTAGAGTCAAGCTTATAAAACAACTACACATCTAGATAGGAAAGTTGACATGTGGCCTAGCTATCTTACCAACAAACCAAGTCACTCACAGCAGACACCTTGTCCATGCTCACAGGAGGACTCCAGGGCTTCCTATGTGCTCGGGGAAAAAACATATTCCTTGGATCTCAATGAAATAAACATTCAGAGGGCTCCCCTTGGAAGCAGAGGCATGCTTTGGGTAAGCCTGACTTACCTCCAGTTCCGTCCTGCTTGTGACGCACTAGGCTTTGGGGCATTTTCCTGTCTTTAAGAGAGAAGATGGGAGAGAAGGGTACGTTAGCCTTCAAAGAATCCATGTTGGGGAACGGGGAAACAAGAGGGTTAGGAATCATGTGCAGGCATGACGATGCGTGTTTCAGTCCTCGGCCTACCTTGTGGATTTCTGCAACGGAGTCGGTTCCGGCTTGGTGGTTTCCCATCCGAAATCTTTATCAAAGCCAAAAGGACAAAAGGAAAGGTTTATCAAAAACTTTATCAAATATATATACATAATGCACCTTGAAAGCACACAACGACAACACAATTATACAATCCAGCTCAGTCACCTGGGCCTTTTTGTCCCATTTGTGTTGTTGTTTCCTCCTGTTTCAAAGTCAGTTCAGACATTGCTCACACGAAGGATACGAAACCAACAACCGCATTGTTTAGAAATGGAAATGATATCGCCTCTGAACATGGATAACATCTTTGTCATTGTTTACAATTTTTACTTCATTGTTTACTTTCCCATTTCTGGAGAAGTTGCAGTGTAACGCAACCAAAGGAGTTGACCTTTGAAGTAGCAAAGTGAGGGGCAGTTGACCCTCTCCCCCAGCAGCCCACCCTTTGACCGAAATGAATGAGATTAATTCTTGTCACGATAATTAATGCTGGCAGGGTTTTGAATAGATTTGAGAAAACAGAACTCCTTCCCTATGGCTTGGCATTCAACGCCTTCTCCTTAAGGCAAGGAGACAAGGAAGGGAAGAGAAGGCCCGCCAGAGGCAGAATTCCCTTCTGGAAGAGTAGTATCTTCATTTGGAAATAAAAGGGAGAGAGACCGGGGTGGTTGGAACTGGCCAACAGCTCCCTCTGCTTACCTGCCAGCATGGCTGAAAAATCAAAATTGTCGGCATTGTTGTTGGAACCGAGCTCGTTTTGAAGCGGGTTGGATGTGAGCGGCTGCCGGGACCTTTTCCTCTGGTTGAATAATGGGACAGGGAGGCAGCCTAAAGTTGAGAATTGTAGCAACAAAGAGATTGTTAGTCAACAGATCCGCATTCATTAATACAGTCTTTCTCAACCAGTGTGCCATGGCACACTGGTGTGCCGTGACGGACCTCCTGCTGTGCCGCGGAAAGCTCTTTGCCCCCCTTCCTCCCCCCTCCTGCCGAACTCCTGCTGCTTGGGGGAGGAGGAGGAAGGGCCGGGTAGTGGCGAAGAAAAAGGAGAAGGGACCGGGGCGCCGCCTCTTTTGGCTGTTTCCCCAGCCAGCCTCCAATCCGCCATGACTCCCACCATGACTCTCGCCCCTCGCTCGCTGAAGCCACGTGGAGGAGCCCCGCCCACTGAAGCCTGCCCACCACTCATGCTCCTCCTCTGTAGGAGAGCTGAAGCTGGGGGGAGGGGGCGGGGCATGGCACGGCCTGTAGGAGAGCTGAAGCTGGGAGGAGGGGAGGGGGCGGGGCATGGCACGGCCAGGCTCTGCCCCCTCCCCCGGCTTCGGCACTCCCAGCAGCTGTTCCAGCCTTGAGGGGACAGTGCCAAGCCAGCATTGTGCTGGCTCTGGCACGGCTGGCTTGGCACTGCCCCCTCAAGGCTGGAGCAGCTGCTGGGGGGCAGGGCATGGCGCAGCCTGGCTCCGCCCCCTCCCCGGCTTCGGCACTCCCAGCAGCTGCTCCCAGCAGGCCACCAACCCCCAGCCGTTCTTTACTGTGTCATTTTGTGTTATTTTGGTTGGTGGTGTGCCCCCGGTGGTGTGCCCCTCGCCTGGTAAGGAAGAGTGGGGGGTCCTGGAAGGAGGAGGGGACCCGCCTCCCCTCCCCCCATCCCCTCCCCACTCCTTCCGCACCCCCCCCACCGCTGTCCCGGTTAGGAAGAGTGGCGGGGGCGGAAAGAGGAGGGGGACCCACCTCCCTCCCCAGCCCCTCCCACCTCCTTCCGCACCCCCCCCCGCCGCTGTCCCGATCAGGAAGAGCGGCGGGGGGGCATGGAAAGAGGAGGGGACCAGCCTCCCCTCCCCCCAGCCCCTCCCACCTCCTTCCCCACCCCCGCCGCTGTCCCGATCAGGAAGAGCGGTGGGGGCGTGGAAAGAGGAGGGGACCCGCCTCCCCTCCCCCCAGCCCCTCCCACCTCCTTCCGCACCCCCCGCCGCTGTCCCGGTTAGGAAGAGTGGCGGGGGGCCCCAGCCCCTCCCACCTCCTTCCGCACCCCCACCGCTGTCCTGGTCAGGAAGAGTGGCGGGGGGCGTGCAAGGAGGAGGGGACCCGCCTCCCCTCCCCCAGCCCCTCCCACCTCCTTCCGCACCCCCCGCTGCTGTCCCGATCAGGAAGAGCGGCGGGGGCGTGAAAGAGGAGGGACCCGCCTCCCCCTCCCCCAGCTCCTCCCCCCTCCTTCGCGCACCCCCGCCACTGTCCCGGTTAGGAAGAGCGGCGGGGGCGGAAAGAGGAGGGGACCCACCTCCCCTCCCCCAACACCCCTCCCACCTCCTTCCGCACCCCCGCCGCTGTCCCATCAGGAAGAGCGGCAGGGGGGGCTGGAAAGAGGGGACCCACCTCCCCCTCCCCCAGCTCCTCCCCCCTCCTTCCGCACCCCCCCGCCACTGTCCCGGCCCGGAAGAGCGGCGGGGGGCGTGGAAAGAGGAGGGAACCCGCCTCCCCTCCCCCCAGCCCCTCCCACCTCCTTCCGCACCCCCCTGCCGCTGTCCCGATCAGCAAGAGCGGTGGGGGCGTGGAAAGAGGAGGGGACCCGCCTCCCCTCCCCCCAGCCCCTCCCACCTCCTTCCGTCCCAGTTGATTGAAGGAAGGAAGGCGGGGAGAGGAGGAAAGAGGTGGGGAAAGGGCAGCTTCTCTCCCACCTCCGCCAGAATCGGGACCGGACCGAGGAGGCCCTGGCGGCAAAGCCGGCAAGGAGCCTTCCTCGCTTTGCCCGGTTCTCTCCCGATCCCTGAGGAGGGAGGGAAGCTGCCCTTTTCCCGGGTACCTCTTTTCCCTCCTCTCCCCGCCCACCTCCCTTGATTGAAGGAAGGAAGGCGGGGAGAGGAGGGGAAAGAGGTGCCCGGGAAAAGGGCAGCTTCCCTCCCACCTCCGCCACATATACACATACACACACATATATACATACACACATATACATATATACACATACACACACATATATACATTCACACATATACATATATACACATGCAGACACATATATACATATACACATACATATATATACATATATACACACATATACATATATACACATACATATATATACATATATACACACATATACATACATATATACACACATATACATATATTCACATGCACACACATATATGTATACACACATATACACATACACACATATACATATATATATACACACACACACATACATACAGTATATATACATATATACACATACACATATATACATACACACATATACATACACATACACACATATACATACACACATATACATATATACACATGCACACACATATATACATACACACATACATATATACACATACACACACATATATACATACACACATATACATACACATACACACACATATATACATACACACATATACATATATACACATGCACACACATATATACATACACACATATACATATATACACATAAACACACATATACATATATACACATACACACACATATATACATATACATATATACACATACACACATATACATACACACATATACATATATACACATACACACATATACATATATACACATACACACATATACATATATATACATACACACACATACATACAGTACATATACATATATACACATACACATATATACATACACACATATACATACATACATACACACATATACATACACACATATACATATATACACATGCACACACATATATACATACACACATACATATATACACATACACACACAAATACATACACACATATTCATATATACACATACACACATATACATATATACACATACACACATATACATACACACATATACATATATACACATACACACATATATATACACATACACACATATATACATACACACATATACATATATACACATGCACACACATATATACATACACACATATACATATATACACATACACACATATATATATACACATGCACACACACATATACATATATATACATCCACACACATATATAGCACAGCAACGCGTGCACGGGTCAGCTAGTATTATATATTACTATTATTTTGTTAGATTATTTTATTGTTATACTATTATAGTATATTGTTGTTGTTATTTTATATTGTTATTACTGTTATGTATTATTTTTACCTTTACTATTATTAGTATTTTATATTATTCTTTTATTATGTTGTATTCTTACAGGATATTGTTATTGTTACTGTTAGTATTTTAGATTGTTATTATTTTGTATTACGTTGCACTATGAACTCTACCAACAATGGACCTGGAACTAACTTTGGCACATAGAAGCCCTATGACTTAGAGGAGTTGTAGTTCACCAACACCCAGAGCGCACTATGAACCAGAACAAACGATGTATCTGGTCCAAACTTGGCGTGCATACCCAATATGCCCACATTTGAATACTAGTAGGTTTTGGGACGAATTGGCCTGGACATTTTGGTGTTGTAGGTACTGGGATTTATAATTCACCTGCAATCAAAGAGCACTTCGAACTCCATCAAAGACCAAACTTCGCACGCAGAGCCTCCAGGACTAGCAAAAAATACTGGAGGTCTTTGGGGAAAATTCACCTTGATGTGGGGGAGTTGTAGTCCACCTACATCCAGAGCGCACTATGAACCCAAACAACGATGGATCTGGACCAAACTTGGCGTGCATACCTAATATCATGCCCACATTTGAATACTGGTGGGTTTCAAGGGGAATTGGCCTGGGCATTTTGGAGTTGTAGGTACTGGGATTTATAGTTCACCTATCAATCAATGAACACTTTGAACTCCACCCAAGATGGAATTGGACCAAACTTGGCATGCATACCTGATATGCTGAAATGTGATTACTGAAGGGGTTTAGGTGGGATTGGACCTTCCTTTCTGGGAGTTGTAGTTCACCCACAACCAGAGGAAATTGTGACCTCCACCGAGGATGGGCCTGGACCGAACTTGGCACGCAGATGCCCCACTGACTGACTCAACCAACTAGAGGGCTTTGAGGGGATGGGCCCACCATAGTGGGAGTTGTAGTTCATCCTGAGCAAACTTACTCAATAATAATAATAATAAAATAAGAATAACCTGCTGTGGTGCGGCTGGAATTCTCAGGGAAATTTCTTTTCATGTTTTCGGAAAATACCTTGCGCACAAAGATATATCTCCTTTCTTGTCTAGCCCGAGAAGTACTTTTGTTCTTATTTCCTGGATGTTTTCACTTCCAATTTATTTATTCTCTCCACGTCTTTCTCTCAGGAAAAAAAAGGCGGGAAAATGGCCTCGCTCGATTCGCTTGAAGCAAAAGGACCTAAAAAAGTTGAGCAAATCCTTTGAAATTAATGCGAATTAATACAAATTGTTATCCTTATTATCCTAATAGCCTTTTGAGAGAGCAAACTAATCTAAAAGGAGCGGGATTTCCCTCTCAAAACTACATTCTTTGCCTGAGGCCTATTCAAAATGGCAGCCTGAGGGGAAGGAAGATGGCCACCAACCAAACCCAGAGCCCCTATTCATCCCCTATTTGGGGGGCCTCCCTTCTCATTTAATAACAACCACATTGTTATCAGATTTGGGGCCTGCAGTTGCTGCTGCTGCTGTCTTTCCCACAGCTCCCTCCCTCCATTTTGTGGCTGGGCTTCTCTTCTCCCAGTGGGAATGTCCACAAAATGGCTGCCTTGTGTTTTCCCACCTCAAGGCCAAAGACACACACTTCCGCCCTTCGTCTTCACATTGGGTTTTTAAGATCCCTATTTGGTCCTGACTGCAAGATCAGTGCAAAATGGATCTACACTGCCATACAACCCAAAGCAGATCCAAGAGCCAGAGACGGGGTTTTCTTCCCATGGGAATGGCCTCAGTCAGGAGGGGCTTCAAAATGGCGGCAGTGTGGTGTTCTTTTCCCCCCCTCCACAGACAAGAGCCACACACTTCCGCCATTCCTCTTCACACTGAGTTTTTGAAATCTCTTCAGTATTGACTGCAAAGCCGATGCAAGATGGATCTACAATGCCATACAATCCGAAGCAGATCATCCGGATTCAGAAACTGGATTACATCAGAGTGTAGACAGGCCTGAGAAGGGGACATCTTCCTCCATTTCCTCTTCTTCCTTCTAAATTATTATTATTATGGCCGCCATTCTTTCTTTCTTAATGTTTCATTGGCCTTGGCCGCAATGACATATTGAACAGGGGCTTGCTTCCAAATTGTTGTTGTTATTATTATTATTATTATTATTAGAAAGCCCTGGCCCTTGAGAGCTGTAGCTAGAGGTCAGCTGTTAAAGCAGAATTGGTGCTTTTAGCAGAAGTACAGTCAGGAGAGAGTGATGCACAAGCATAGTACTTAGTATAGCGGAGTAGCTTGCCAAAATCATGCTAAATGCCATTACGAGAATAAGGCACTCTGATTGGTAGGTCAGGCACAGGCTGTGATTATAGCAGAGTTGGTACTTTGAGCAGGAGTACAGTCAGAGGAGTGTGATGCACAAGCAAGAGCTTTAGAATAGCTGGCTTTCTGTGCCAGAAATCACGCTGGCATGCAAGCCGTAAATGCTGTGCCCTGATTGGTACGCCAAGCGTATGCAGTGATTTGCTAAAGTACATCATGTGTCTTCAATGATAACAAAAGCCTTGATTGGCCAAAGCAGTACATGGCATGGGTTTGTTTACCTGAATGCTAATAGGATAAGAACTACGCAAGCGCATAAGGGTCTGCCCCCTCCTTTGCTGGCAGGGAAGAGGCAGCAGCAAATGTTGCGATTTGGGTACAGGCTGGCCAGAGCTACTGATACTGTTCTATGGGAAATGAATTTCTTGCTGCGCCACAATGCTAAACGAATAGAAGCTGATAATGATTTGATGCTAATGAAAGTATTGTGTTTAATTGGATAATGAAATGTATGTGGATTCACTGGCCAATGGGGGGTCATAAAGAAGGGCGGGCCAAGATCTGCCGCCATGAGGGGTATATAATGAATGCTCTTAGAATGTATGTTAGGATTTGCCCGGAGCAGCTTGTTCTGTGGGTGAACCCCACCAGCTGGTGTCCAATTACAATAAACTTGACTTCACTTTGAAAACAGTCAGTTGTCCGTTCTCTCGTTCCTGTGCCCGCGCGTCCACGTCGCCTTTGGTAAGAAGGTTATATGCCACCGGAGTTCTGGGACTCCTAATTTGCTGCTACATGATTCGTGAAAGTACATCATGTGCCTTTCCTGATAACATTGGCCTTGATTGGTCTAGCTAGTTCCAACGTGCGTTTGTTTACATTGTAGCTGATTGGTAGAAACTGCGCATGAGTAGATGAAGCTGTTCCTCCCTATTGGCACTGGGGGACGTTTTAGAAATGTTGCAAATTCAGGTACAGAACGCTCATACAGCAGATAACACACTGTGAGAATGAAGAATTAATAACTGCGTAGTGCTGTTTAACAAATGGGAACGCAAGTAGAATGAACTGCCAAATAATGTGATGTGTAATTGGATAATAGAAATGAGTTGATGATGTGTTGATGATGTGGTAATAATGTGAACCAATGAAAAATGATGAAGACGGGACCTGCCGCCATAGCATGTATATAAGGGTTAGTAAGAGAATGTTGGGGGCTCTTGCCCTGAGACAGCTCGTTCTGTTGGCAGGTCCCGTCAGCTGACGTTGTGCAAATAAACTTTGGCTTCATTTTAATGCAATACGGTTGGTGCGTCTTCTCTCGTTCCTGTGCCCGCACGTCCCCGCAACCTGGGAGTAAAAAGGTAAAACCTAGGGAGTTTTGGAACTCCAGATTTGCTGCTACACTGTGACCAACAGTGCTGCGGAATTCGAAGAGGCACGAATGCAGGGCGAAAAAGAGAAACGTGCCATGAGGAAGGCGCGTCAAGCCAATCCTGACTGGGACCACCATCCACCTGGAAACCGATGTCCTCAATGAATGCCAATTGTCACCTGGGTCTTCTTCATCCTACTCAAAACTATACTACTACTACTACTCCTACTGACCGGCCCTCCAGTGAATTGAATGCCAATTTTCATTGTGGTGCTCTGGCGCCCCCTAGTGGCCACTCTCTCACAGAGATTGTGGCAAGCTATGGGTGGGATGGGGAGACCAAGCCGCCTTTCCCGCTGTCTCCTGAGGAATCTGTAGAAGTACCACTTAGCAATGTTCCCTGCCAGGCAGGAAGGGATTGGAGTGGATGGCCATCCAACTCTAGCATTCAATAATAATAATTGATAACGATGATAAAAGGGAAGGAAAAAGGACAAGAGGCCAACCAAGGGCAAGATGGGTGGATGGTATCCTTGAAGGGATTCTATATTTTCATCTAGCATCACTGCATCTCTTTCTCTGAAGGGAAAGAACAGGCCACGGAACGACCGACCGGTTCCAGGTTGGGAAAGGAGTACAACAAGGCCGGATACTCCCCCCTCTCCGGATTCAACGTGTATGCAGCAGAACACATCATGCTGTAGCGGCAATCTGGAGTCCCAAAACTCCCAGGCAAATACCTCTGACTCTCAGGCGGCGACTTTCGTGCGGGCACAGGAACGAACGACGCAACAATTTGATACTGGTCCAAATGAAGCCAACTTTATTTGCAAAACATCAGCTGACGGAGTCTGCCTAGCATAAAAGCTGCTAATATGGCAGAGCCCCGAACAAATGCCAACACTCAGTTTTTATACATTCAATGGCGACAGACCCTTGATCCCGCCCATCTTTACAACTTGCAATAGGCTGGCACTCATGAACCCATTTTATTACCCAATTAAACAAAGCATTGTTCAGCATTACACTCCTATTTGTTAAAAGATGTGGCGCAGTATTAATTTTCTTTCCCAGGCTATGTTATCTGCCATATGGGCAAGATGTTCTTGAATCGCAACATTTCTACAGCCATTCCCTGTGCCAGCCAGCAGGAACAGCTTCATTTGCCCATGCGCGCTTTCTAACCATTCAGATACAATGTAAACAACGCAGCATGGTAGACTATGGGCCAATCAGGCCGCTTTTTATCTAGAGGCACATGATGTTCTTCTGGCAAATCACTGCTTGTGCCTTTCTGCCAATCAGAGCTGATTATTCCCGTCATGGCTTTTGGCGAGCTGCCTCGCTATTCTAAGGCCATCCATACTGAAACCTTTGCTGTGCATCACTCTCTCCTGACAGTACTCCTGCTAAAAGCATCAATTCCGCTTTAATGCAACGTGTGGAGCTTGATAAAGCCAAGGCTGGAGGAAACATGAACTTAGATATGCAGATGATACCACTTTGATGAATAGCATCCTGGTTTCGTTGGCAGCCATCTTCCTTCTTCCTTCCCCTCAGGCCGCCATTTTGAATAGGCCTCAGGCAAAGAATGTAGCCTTTAGAGGGAAATCCTGCTCCTTTTAGATCAGTTTGCTCTCTCAAAAGGCTATTAGGATAATAAAGATAACGATTTGTATAAATTTGCCTTAATTTCAAAGGTAGCCCCCCCCCCAAAGTGGACGAATGGGCTCTTGGTTTCATTGGCAGCCATCTTCCTTCCCCTCAGGCCGCCATTTTGAATAGGCCTCAGGCAAAGAATGTAGTTTTTAGAGGGAAATCCTGCTCCTTTTAGATCAGTTTGCTCTCTCAAATGGCTATTAGGATAATAAGGATAACGATTTGTTTTAATTTGCATTAATTTCAAAGGTAAGCTCCCCCAAAAGTGGACGAATGGGCTCTACATTTTAATCTGGCATCACTGCATCTCTTTCTCTGAAGGGTTTTAAGCAGAGGCTGGATGGTCATCTGTCGGGAGGGATCGGATAGTGCGTTCCCTGCCAGGCAGGAACATATTGGAGTGGATAGCCATCCAACTCTAGCATTCAATAAAGCGGTTTTTGGCACTTTCTGTGGAGGAGAAAGGTCAGAGAGTGATGCTGCACACGTGTAGAGCTTTGAAAAGTGGGTTTCTGTGCCAAGAATCAGGCAGGCACTTGTTCCGTGAAAGTAACACTGTGATTGGCGCTTCTAATCTATGCTGTGACTTGCTGATGTACACCCCGTGCCTAACGTGAGATAACGTAGGCTTAGATTGGTCTAACAGTACAGAATGTGCTATTGGGAGATGTTAGTGCCAAAAGGGAGAAGAACTGCGCATGTACAGAGGGATTCAGCCCCATCCGTTGCTGGCAGGGAGAGGCAGAATGTGAAATGAAGAGGAAGAGGAAGTATTCGTGCCAGAGGGTCAGGAAGAGGAAATGGTGGTGGACAGTTTAAATTGGGTCGAAATCAGTGCGCCCGTTGTAAAAAAGAAGGCCACTGGCAAAAAAAGACTGTGTGGAAGAAATGTCAGAGGAAAGTGATGCAAGTGCAAAAAGAGTTAAAATACCAGCCAGAGGGTCAGGAAGAGCTAGAGGAAGAGGCAGAGGAAGCTATAGGCCTTATGAGAAGGCTGATGTGGCTGCTGCTATGCAGGAAGAAGAGGAGGAAGCTGAGTGGGAAGATGAATGTTGAAGTATTGGCAAGGCTTTTCTGCTACTTGACCCAGAGGAGCCTTTTGTTGCCGTGGATGTGGAAGGTCAACGTAAAGTTCCTAGTAGATACCGGAGCGGATAAGTCTGTAGTGAACAAGAAATTAGCACCCCCTAGTGGTCAACATATTAAGGTTGTTGGTGTATCAGGAAAGCCACAGAAGTGTCCTTTGTTACAGCAGAGGAGGTGCAACATTGCGGGCAGGGAAGTGATACATAGATTACTGTATGTCCCAGATTGTCCTATCCCTTACTGGGAAGAGACATCTTGGCGAAGATAAGGGCGAGGTTGGAGTTTTTGTAATCAGGCCAGCTAGAACTTACAGTCCCACAGCAAGAAGAATACAGATTGTTTAGAGTGCAACAAGTTAAGAAGAAAGAGATACTTTGGTGTTGGGAAA
>JARBWK010000010.1:31717307-31794287 GCA_030556195.1 Anolis apletophallus
CCCTGGGGTTCGCGTCTCGCCTCCCACGTCACCAATCGAGTTGCGTCGGCTCTTGGCGATCGGACCTGACGTCGCCTCCGACTCTCTGCGCGCTTATGCCGGTTTGCTAGCCCCAACGGCTGGGCACCTTGTTAGGGTGTCCCCGGACTTTATACTAGCCGGCTCTCAAGAGGCTGCTTCTCAGCCAGCCTTCTCCTTCGGGCTTGAGTTCACCCACAACGTTAGTTGCAGTCTCTCCCGTGTCCACAGGCGTTCGTTTGGGACCAGCCAGGCGGCCGGCTCAGTGCAAAAAGTGGTCAAAAACAGGCGGGGCGCCCCTTCCAGCCCTCCTGGGTAGTCTCACCTTACTTGCCTGGGAGCGAGCGCTGTCCACGATGGGGACCGTGTTTGTTTTCCCTCAACACAGACCCGTCTAGGTACCTTTTACCATCACATCAGGGTCACCAAATGAAGCAGAAAAGGAGTTAAGGAACTCCAAGTACCAAATTAAATTTACCAAAGCTGCTTGTACGCGCGGGTTCTAGGATGAGGGAGAACACACGACAACTGTGAAGTAGGTGAAAATCAAAAAAGAATTTATTTCTGGCACCAGCTGGTGGGCCTTTGCTGCAGAACACAGCTGCAAATCAGGGGCAAAGGAACCCCGTCACATCTCATACAAAGACATTTATACCCCAATGGAGTCACTTCAGTTAAGCCCACCTCTTCTTCATGGATAAAAACAATCATAATTGGCTGGTGATTACTGTTGCTTACATGACATTTCATTAGTCCAATAAACAGTGCATTTTTCATTAGCATCACATCTTTGTCATACCTAAGAATGAGAACAATAGCCATCTATAAGTTATTTCTTTCACACAGTGCAGTTATCAATGCTGAGTCTCTCTGTTCCCTGATTGAAACATTATTTCCAGGCTCCGTGCCAGCAGCGGAGAAGGACAGACTCTTTGCCATGCGCAGTGGTGTTTCCATTCGCATTACTTTCCCATAGCTCAAACTGTACTGCATTCACCCATCTAGCCTAAAATTATCTACAACTCGAGCACAGGGTGTATTAGAGAGCATTAAATCACAGTGTTAGTCTTTCATTGCAAGTGCCTGTCTGATTCTTGGCACCAAACCCCACTTTTCAGAGTTAACACGTATGTAGCATCACTCTCTGACTGTACTTTTTATGCTCGGAAAAGTACCAAACCTGCTTTAACATCTCTGGCAGGCATCCTCAGAGGTTGTGATTTTTTATTTACTGTCCTGATTTTAGAGTTTTTTTTAATACTGGCAGCTATATTTTGTTCATTTGCATGATTTCCACCTTTCTGTTGAAATTGTCCACATGCTTGTGGATTTAAGCGGCTTCTCTGTGTAATCTGACATGGTAGTTGTTAGACTGGTCCAGTATTTCTGTGTTCTCAAATACTGGCTGTTAGGAATTGTGGAAGCTGAAGCCCAAAACACCTGGAGGGCTAAAGTTTGCCCATGCCTGATTTAGATCCATCTCAAAAGGGTATATTCATCAAGCCCTTTGCGCATGACCTTGGAATATCTGGCTGCAGTGCAAAATGTTCTCAAGTGTTAGGTTTTGGAAGCTGCATAAGATGGCTTTAAGTTTAAGGCAATATCTGCCTTAAAGGGAAAATGCCAAGGTCTATTTTCCCTAAACTCTACCAGTCTTAAGATTTGGGCATATTGAGTATTTGTGCCAAGTTCTGTCCAGATCCATAGCTGTTTTGGTTCACAGTGCTCTCCGAATGTAGGTGAACAACCTCTCCCATAATTCCCTATCAATCCCCCCAACCCCTTCCAGTATTTTCTATTGGTCATTGGGGTTCTGTATGCCAAGTTTGGTCCAGGTCTGTAATTCGTGGAGGTCTCAGTGGTCTGTGGAAGTCAGAGGTGCATCAGTTGAAGGTACTGCAGATCCCATCATCCGTTGTCAATACTCCCCCAATCATATTGTTTTTGTGATTAACCACTATGCTTTAATAATGTTCAATTGGTAACAATGAAAATGCATCCTGCATATCAGACATTTACATTACAATTCAGAACAGTAGCAAACGAAAATAAGTAGCAACGAAAATATGGTTGGGGGTCACCACAACATGAGGAACTTTATTTAGGGGTCACGGCATTAGAAAGGTTGAGAACCACTGCCTTAAGAGAAGGAGGAGAGATCTGGATTTTTTTTATCCTGAGTGGAAATATCCATCTGCCTCCCAGTTTCTTCTGTGTGTGTGTCTCTTTAAAAAAAAAAACCCAGATTCTCTTTTGTATCTTCTTGATTTCATTGTTGGGCCTTTTTTGGAAATTTTAGTCGTGTGGGCAATAAGATTAAATTGTGGAAGGACAACACGTTATGCACCGAGGAAGAGGTCTCTTCCATTTTGGCCTTTTGTTTGTGCATGCCAATCCCAAACACAGAAATACCTTTTTCCTACTGTGGTCATTTGCATTGAATTGCATTTTATTGCTGAGTTCATTCACGTGGTGAATCAGATGTCTTTGGTTTCAAAGGGATGGGGCATATTTCCAGGTGTGGTACCGAAGGTGGACCAGGCAGTTCTCCAAGTCAGCCTTGTTTTCCGTGAGTGTGGCTTGAGTTTTGGGACCTCATCCCATTCGGAAACATTCCAATACAGTTGGAGAACGATTTTCCAACGGGTCCCATTACATGACGTCAGTAAACCACTGAAATCTGTCTGCAAAATGTCGCTGAAGCAGAGTATTTGCACATGGGATTCTAATTGTTACAGTTAAAATAGTACAGAGTTTTCCATCGCCAAAGTGCGGTTTTTGTGTGTGATTGGGAAATCAGTCTGCGTCCCATCAGCAACTTGAAACTCAGTGGCGTAACTAAGAGCAGAGTCTCGTGATCCCGGACTGTTTGTGACAGAAGCAGCCGCCATTTCTGTTTGGGATGTCGAAGGACCATAAAAGGAAATTGGGAATTGCCGCTTTACCTCATTCTATTTTTTAAAAAGATTTCTTGTCGGAACCTGCACAATTTCTTCCTATTTAGTCAATAACTATTACGCCACCCTCGCTTTCTACATCGCCTTGAGTTCAGCCTCAAGGATGTTGTGAAGGAGCCATATCTCATGCATCAATCTTATCATTCAGATATCCAATATGTTTAAATTCTTATTCGATTCCTCCGTACTCTTTATTTCACACCGAACTGTAGCAATCAGGCAAATGCATTTCCTACGCAAACGCGATCATGTTTTCAAATCTCGCGAGAGCAGTGGTTCAAGACTTTGAGATCAAGACTTTATTTTTTGCAGAGAGTTTTCTGAACAGATTGGATGGAGCCAGCCTTCTGTGGTGTGATGAATCAAAGCAGAGTATGTTCAGAGGGTAAAAATAGTAGCATTTGGGTGTGCATCCTGCCTGAAAACAGTATGCAATCGGTTCAGAAAAAAATAGGATTCATACTCACAGAAATGGATGACAACCCTAGAGTAGAGTCCGAACCTCCATTCACTTGTCCAGTCACGTACTTCAGGAACCCCATGATCAGGTCACCATGGGTTGGACATGACTTGAAGGCCCACAACAAGTGTCGTTCTCATCGTTCTCTCACTGCCACTAAAATAATCCTGGAGTGAAATGGCTTGCCAATGGGATGAGGGCGATTGGTGGGGTTGGAATAGAGGCGTGGTAGAGTTTGCCTGGACAAACATCCTCTACAACTCTCAGTGGTGTTTCTCAATGGACTCGATGGGCCTTGGAGTCCCTTCAGGCCCGTCTGTCCCTTGTCTGCGCTTCTGTTCGACGGCTAAGAATCCCGTATCAACTCCACTAGCAAAGCTGGTGAGAAATATCAACACTCCAGAAATAGATGGATAGGTGGGTGGGTGGGTGGATGGATAGGCCCCGCTTCATTTGCTTCTCACTTTTCCAACTTTCAGGGCCTGGAGTTTCTCCAGGCTTTAATTTGGTTCCTTCCATCTGCCGAGAAAAAGAACGGTAAGCAAATTAGTGAAGAGTTTTGTGTGTGTGTTCGCTGCACCCATTCCTTTTTTTGGGTACTGTTTGGCCTCGTATATGCAATTTTGGGAAGCAGTTTTCGTCCTATAACTCCTTCACATTTTTGCACAGCGATTCCTCGCTCAGGTATTGACATTCAACCACCAAGTTTGCCACAAGCCACATCCTTGATTAATATGGATTTGTTTGCAGTTTTCAATATCAGAAATAACCAATTTGTTCCCAATTTTAGGGAAAGAAAACAGGCGTTTTGGTTCATACGAAAACGCTGAAGGAGAACCATGTTTTCTTGGTCTTCCAGAATGTTAATTCGCATGGTTTCCCCCTGTTAAAGCAGCCATAAAAACGGGTCATAGGCAAGTGAAATGTCAGGCTTTGTGGCCACTATAATAAAATATATCACCCCATCAAACAATATAATAATAATACAATATGCATTCCTAAACTATTTCAAATTTTTTTTACACTTGTGAAGTTTGGGGAAGTGCCAAATTTTGGAAGGTGATACTTAGTTTTGCTTGACATCTTGTTGACTCAAAAGTAAAAACAATTCTAGCGAGTTTTCAAAATAATATAATGTCCATTTTTAATAAGATCATTTTGTGTTTTATGCAATCTTTCCCCTTTCCAGTGTCTACGTCAAGGGCAGTAAATTGCACTCTTGTTATAATCGGACTGGACCTCCCTTAAGAGGAATGAATGCTGGAATTCGTTGTCTCAATAGTTTCCAGACATGGCTTTTCCTCTTGAGTAACGCTCATCTTGTTTAAGGTCCGATATGCCTTTATCTCTCGTGGTTCGACCAAACAAAAAATGCAGAAAATTCCTAATTGGAAAGTAAGAGAAATGCAGGGTTAGGGTAGGCTGCAATTTTTCCTGTCCTAACCAGCCTGTGCCTTTTCAAATCGGGATGAACTGTTCGCAGTAGCGAGCAATGGCTGTTAAATCTAAAATATTCATAACGCAGTGAAAATGGTGTACCATGTTGTTGTAAAAAAACAAAACCAACCCTGTATGTTGTATTTGTCTGCTTTCTTTCTAAAACTTGAATGGACTAACCACTTTTTTGCCCCAAAACCGGTTACCGTCGCTGTTTGTTTCTTGAACAATGCTTCCATTTTGTACATCCATCATATCCTGCCACACGTAATTTTCCGTAACCCCCAACTTCTGTTTCACCTTTGGCTACTGTAAGGGCAGCCATCACCCCTTCTGTGTTTCACACGTTTCACTTCCTTCTGGATTTCTATGTACAATTTATGATCCATTTCTAAGAACATGTAAATATAATTATAGATCCATCAACACTGATTATAGTCATTAAGGAATATGCCCACAAGTTACTTATGTGTGTATTTTCTCTGTCTGAATAAAACTGTAGCTAAAAAAAACCCTGAATATTTTTTATTTTACTATTATTGCGGTCACAGACCAGAAGTATAAAATTTTAAAATTTTCAAAGGTTTTTGGGGTTTTTTAAAGTTAACATTAAAGCCCGAATTTCACAACATTAAAATCAGAAAGTCCATCATATGGAGTCAATCTACATGGATTCATATATGATACTTATGGGGTATGGATAATCTATCTACATAAATAAAAATGTAATGTTCATTTGTGGGATTAACATAACTCAGAAAGCACTGGACGAATTGCCACCAAATTTGGCCACAAGACAACTATTAGGATGAGTGACCATCAATCATAAAAATACTGAAAAAAACAGTGGAAAGGACTTAACAGGCCAAAAAAGCAAAACGATGCTACAGTGCATGTGCAAAAATTACTCCCCCTGGCAAACAACACACACAATAGCATATCCACACTCTCTTCTGGACTACAGCTCCCAGCCTACCCTAAACCAAGCCTTTTAGGAGGAGGATGATCCAAATGCTCTGGTCCCGAGCTGCAAGCTTTCTCCTCCTTGGATTTCTTTGAGAGCATCCCAATCCCTGCATATTTCCAATTTCCTATTCCTGGACTGCAACTCCCAGCAATCCTCCAGATAGATAGATTAGATAAGATTGGTGGTATATGTATATACTATAATTGGACACAAAATAAATAAAATGTAAAGACAGGAAAATGTCGATTTCAAATAAGCCGAAGTGGTACTCTGTTCCAGTGGGTTTCAGGGGGATTTCCTTGCTATATGGGATTCTTTTAAAAAGAAGCAGTCTATTGGTGTTTCTAGTTCTGCCATTTATGATCCTGCCTCTTCCCACTGATGATTTCTTGAAATGTATTACAACATACGCTATATACTTTCATGTGCCTGAAAATAAATCTACCTAATGTAAAGTATCAATCTTTTCACAAGGGATCCCATATAATATAATAATTTATATTCTGCCCCAATAAGACTTTATTTATATGCTGCCCTTATTTATATTCCTGCCTATCTATATGGATAGACTGGTTAAGATAGGCATGGGCAAACTTGGGCCTTCCCTCCAGGTGTTTTGGATTTCAACTCCCACAATTCCTAACAGCCTACCAAAGTCCAAAACACCTGGAGGGAAGGCCCAAATTTGTCCACGCCTGATATATAATATCTAATACAGAGAAAGCCTGTGTTGGACAGGATCACACTCCCCCTGAAGACGCAGGTTCGCAGCTTGGGAGTAATCCTGCATTCATCGCTGAGCCTGGAACCCCAGGTTTCGGCGGTGGCCAGGGGAGCTTTTCATTTATTTATTTATTTATTCGATTTCTATACCGCCACTCCCAACAGGCTCGGGGTGGTTCACAGAAACAGATTAATATAGCACAATACAAACAGGTAGCAGAATTAAACTAAAATCTACTCTCAAACTCAAAAGCTTGCCTAAACAAGGTTTTGCAAGCCTTTCGAAAGGCTCCCAGATTTCGCAGTGCACGTGTTTCTGGTGCACAGTTAAGACTCATGCGCCAGCTGCACTCGTACCTTGGAAAGTTCTGGCTACGATCGTCCACGCTCTGGTGACATCCCGTATAGATTACTGCAATGCACTCTACGTGGGGCTGCCTTTGAAGATGGTTCGGAAACTGCAATTAGTCCAACGGGCGGCAGCTAGATTACTAACTGGAGCTACATACAGGGAGCACACCACCCCCTTGCTGTGTCAGCTCCACTGGTTGCCTGTCCACTTCAAGCTCAATTCAAAGTGCTGGTTTTGACCTATAAAGCTCTATACCAGGGGTCGGGAACCTATGGCTCGGGAGTCAGATGTGGCTCTTTTCATGATTGCATCTGGCTCTCCAGAGCAGCCCAGGCCTCAGTTTCCCAGCATGCAGCGGGAAGGAGTGATGCAAATGCGCCCTCTTCGCCGGTGATGGCAGAGCTCGGCAGCTGCATCTCGTCCTTGCCTTCCTCTTCGTCCTGCACCGCGGGTCTCGGGGGAGGCGGGCCTGGCCCTGGCACTACAGACCCGGCCTCGCTGCCCCCGGGGGATGCCCAGCTCATCGCCCTCATCGTCGGGCAGCTCAAGAGCTGCTGCCTCTTCGACGCCTTCCAGAGGGACTGCCTCGCCAATGTCGACACCAAGGTCCGCCTTGGCCCGCACCCTCCTCTCCCTTCTTTCCTTTCTTTTTCCCTCTTTTTCTTTCATTCTTTTTCCTCCCTCTCTCCCTACCTTCTTTCCTCCCTCTTCCATTCTTTCCTTCTTCCTTTTCCCCTCTCCCCTTCCTTTCTTCCATTCTCCCTCTTCCTTCCTTTCCCCTTCACCCTTTCCTTCTCATTCTCTCCTTCCTTTTCCCTCCTTCTCTCCCCTTCCTTTCTTCCATTCTCCCTCTTCCTTTCTTTCTCCTTCACGCTCTCCTTTTCATTCTCTCCTTCCTTTTCCCTCCCTCTCTCCCCTTCCTTCTTTCCCCCATTCTCCCTCCCTCCCTCTTCCTTCCTCCTCTATTCTTTTCCCCCAAGTCTTCCTTTCCTTCCTTTTCACTTCCCTCTCCCCTTGTTTTCTTCTTTTCCCTTATTTTACTTTTTCCTCACTCCCTTTCCTTTCTTTTCCCCACCCTTTCCTTTCCTCCCTCCCCATTTCCTTTCCCCCTCGTCTTTCTCCTGCTTTTCTTTTCTTCCTTTTCCATAGTTCGTTCTTCTTTTCTTTCTTCCTCTCCCCTCCCTCCTTTATTTCCTCTTTCTTTCTCTCCCCCCCCCTTCTTTCCTCGGGGGTTGAGAAGGGCGGGGTAAAAGCGCTGCAAATACATCTATTACATATAATAAAAGTCAGTGTTTGTGGGCGGGTGAGCCGAGCGACGGGAGGAATATGTGCCAGCGTTTCGATTGGCTGCCACTCCGGGACTATTTGCATAAATGGCTCTGACTGGCCAGCCTCAGAACTCCAACCCTCTAAGGCACCAGACAGAGGAGGTTGGTTGCCACTGAGGAAAAATTTGCATAACGGACTCTGCATGGCCAACATTTCAACATCCAAAATCTCAAAGGTGCCAGAGAGTGCACTTTAAAAAAAGGCTTCCTTCAGCTGTTTTAACAAACTAGGCCTCAGCCTGATTTGGCAGTAAGGCTTCCTCTACTTGATTATCATGACTAGGCCACAACCTGATTTGACAGTAAGGCTTCCTCTACTCGATTATCATGACTAGGCCACAACCTGATTTGACAGTAAGGCTTCCTCTACTTGATTTTCATGACTAGGCCACAACCTGATTTGGCAGTAAGGCTTCCTCTACTTGATTATCATGACTAGGCCACAACCTGATTTGACAGTAAGGCTTCCTCAACTTCATTTTCCTGACTAGGTCCACAACAATGACAGAACAAGACCAAACTTGGCCCACAGAACCCCCAAGATGCACTCTACATCTTGGTGCAGTTTGAGGTAGGATGCACCATGGATGACGGAAATTGCAGTACTTTAACTCACTTGCTTAGAGCACAGCGGTCCACACCAATGACGGATCAGGACCATACTTGTCACACAGAGGCCTAATGCAATACCAAGCTTGACACACAGTGCCCCTATGACCCACACTACATTCTACTGCCGTGTGGAGAAGAGTGGGACTTGAGGTACCTCCATGGATAATGGGATTTGTAGTACTTTCAAAGCCTTCATTTCCCACAGACCACTGCAGCCCTGAACAAAGACTTAAAAAGACTACACTTGGCACCCTGTGCCCCCATGACCCAGTCTCCATCCTTCTACAGTTTACAGGAGGGTGGACCATGGATGATGGGACTTGAAGTACCAAAGACTAACCTTGGCACACAATGCCTTTCTCAAATAACCCAAGCTAGTACATCTGTATACCTTTATAAAACGGAATGTTTGTATGTATATATGTATGTATGTGTGCGGAGGGCGGAAGGGCGGGAGGGCGGAAGGGCAGATATGTGGCAGCCACTTTCACAGGCCACAATGACCAGCGCAGGTGATGGACCTGCACCAAACTTGGTACACATAACCCCCCTAACCCCCTTTACGTCTTGGTGTGGTTCGGGGGACATGACCCACGGATTATGGGATTTGTAGTACTTTCAAACACTTTGGTTCCCACAGACCACTGAGGCCACCAAAAAGGACCAATACAGACCACACTTAGCACACACGGCCCCCATGACCCACTCTACGTCCTGGTGCAGTTTGGAGGAAGGTGGACCATGGATGATGGGACTTGAAGTACCTCTACTCACTTCCCAAGTTCGCTGCAACCCTCATCCAATCACTGATCGAGACCAAACTTGACATACATAACCCCTACGACTGCCTTCACGTCCTGGTGAGGTTTGGGGGAGGACTGGCAATGGATGATGGGATTTGTAGTACTTTCACACCCCTCTGTTCCCACAGACTACTGTGGCCCCCAACAAACACTGATAAAGACCACACTTGGCACACAGAACCCCAGTGACCCACTCTACATCCTACTGAACTTTGGAGGGGGCCAGAACATGGATGATGGGACTTGCAGTACCTTCCCTCACTTTCCAAGCCTGCTACAAACCTAATCCAATGACTGATCAACACCAAACCTGGCACACAGAGCCCCCATGACCCAATCTACATCCTGCTGCACTTCTCAAATGACCCGGGCACCGCCGGGTCCCCAAGCTAGTAAATAAATAAATGTGCCTGAACGCCTATAGGCCCTGAAAATGGCCCAGAAAAAAAAAGAAGGGAAATGACCCAAAAAGGGGGGACCAGTGTTCTTGGTTCTCCCTGAATTCTCCTAAGCACTTTTCAGTCCAAGAACCAATGCGCATTTCTGCTTTGAGGTAGGACTCACTCCAGCACCCAACTCACTGAACTCACTCTGAAGCCAATCTGAAAGGTTCTCCTTGAGTCTCGCGAGAGCTGTTTCCTGGAGAGGTGTAATCTCTCGCGAGAACACGCAGGCCGTCGCTGAAGCCTCGCGAGGCTCAGGCGCCGATCACGTTATCTGGCGGAGACAGGAAGAGAAGGGGAAGCGTGGCAGCCGCGTGAGCTCCCTGGGTAGGCAAGGGAACCGCTTCAGCCTCGTTTACTTTGCATCTAGTGCTCGGGAGGGGGGTTCAAGCCTTGGGTGCTTCATGCCTCTGAGCCTTGCTATCCACACTGCGGGCTTAGAGCAGTTTGAGACCGCTTTAGTGGCTCAGGTCCATTGAATTCAGGGGGTTGGCGTTTTGTGAGGTATTTAGACCCAGTGAGACTGCAAATCCTAGTATTCCATATAGCACTGGGCCATGGCTGTTCGAAGTGGTGTCAAACTGCGTTAACTCTGCAGTGTAGATGCACCCTCTTGTGAAAGAGCTCTTGATGCCACAACAGACTACAAGCCCCAGAACCAGGCATGTAGCCGGGGGGGGGGGGGTTAATGGGGCTTCAGCCCCCCCCCGAAATTCTCAGGGTGGTCCACGAGAAGGCCTTACTGGTACATTATTTAAACTGTTATGTTTATTCATATCATGATCTGATCACCATGCTCATTATATCCCACATTAATGGGGTTATTGGGATAACATTACAACAGGTTTGCTAGGGTAGACCCTCTTCCACCCAGCCTCAGCCCCCCAACCAAACTCAGCCCCCGCCGAATCAAAATCCTGGCTACGGCCCTGCCCAGAACTCTCTAGTTAGCAGTTAAAAGTGGTGTCAGGCCGCTCTACTTCTGTTTTTGATTGCTATTGTGTTTAGTTGTGATATATTCTTTGTATTAATCGTGTGATTCATTATGCATTTGTATTTTTATTGTGTACTAGCTTGGGGACCCGGCCGTGCCCGGGTTATTTGAGAAAGGCATTGTGTGCCAAGGTTGGTCTTTATCATTTGTTTATTTGGCTCGCAGTGGTCTCAGGAAGTGAGTGAAGGTACTTGAAGTCTCCTCCAAACTGCACCAGGATTTAGAGTGGGTCGTGGAGACTCTGCCAAGTTTGGTCATGATCAGTCATTGGATGAGGTTGGTAGCAGCCTCAGGAAATGAGTAAAGGAACTTCAAGTCCCATCATCCATGGTACATCCTCCTCCAAACTGCACCAGGATGTAGAGTGGGTCATGGTGGCTCTGTGGGCCAAGTTTGGTCATGATCAGTCATTGGATGAGGATGGCAGCAGCCTCGGGAAATGAGTAAAGGAACTTCAAGTCCCATCATCCATGGTCCATCCTCCTCCAAACTGCACCAGGATTTAGAGTGGGTCGTGGAGACTCTGTCTGCCAAGTTTGGTCATGATCAGTCATTGGATGAGGTTGGTAGCAGCCTTGTGAAGTGAGTGGAGTTACTTCAAGTCCCATTATCCATGGTACATCCTCCTCCAAACTGCACCAGGATGTAGAGTGGGTCATGGTGGCTCTGTGTGCCAAGTTTGGTCTTGATCAGTCATTGGATGAGGATGGCAGCAGCCTCAGGAAATGGGTAAAGGAACTTCAAGTCCCATCATCCATGGTCCATCCTCCTCCAAACTGCACCAGGATTTAGAGTGGGTCGTGGAGACTCTGTCTGCCAAGTTTGGTCATGATCAGTCATTGGATGAGGTTGGTAGCAGCCTTGTGAAGTGAGTGGAGTTACTTCAAGTCCCATTATCCATGGTCCATCCTCCTCCAAACTGCACCAGGATGTAGAGTGGGTCATGGTGGCTCTGTGTGCCAAGCTTGGTCTTGATCAGTCATTGGATGAGGATGGCAGCAGCCTCGGGAAATGAGTAAAGCTACTTCAAGTCCCATCATCCATGGTCCATCCTCCTCCAAACTGCACCAGGATTTAGAGTGGGTCGTGGGGGCTCTGTGTGCCAAGTTTGGTCTTGATCATCCATAGTGCCGTCCATCATCCATAGTCCGTCCTTCCCCAAACTGCTCCAGAATGTTGAGTTGGCCATGGGGGCACTCTTTGCCAAGTTTTGTCTTCATTGGTAATTGGATGAGTGTTGCTGTGGTCTCAGGGAGTGGAGGTACTTCAAGTACCATCATCTATGGTCCATCCTACTCGAAACTGCAGTAGGATGTAGAGTGGGTCAATGGAGCTCTGTTTGGTCTTTATCAGTCTTTGTTGGGGGCCACAGAGGTCTGTGGGAACCGAAGGGTGTGAAAGTACTACAAATCTCATAATCCGTTGTCTGTCCTCCCCCAAACCTCAATATATGAACAGAGCTCAAGGGCTGTAAAGCTAGACAAAACACGCAGGGTTCAATGCAATAAATCACAAATTCAATATTTCATCAAATAGTATTATATTGAATATCATATAATATCAAAGTCACAGAAAGACTTACAGAGTAAAACAGGGTATATATAACAAACCCTAAATGAAATCCCACGCAGGGGTTAATACTGACAACAATTCAATGTCCCTCGTAGGGGTTAATACCACATATATACATTCTTTTAGCTTAGATAGCATGTAGTGAAATCATATATCATAAAGAGTCCGAAAATTATACTCATCCCAGGTGGGGAAAATAACGAATACAGGACGCTGAGGAGTGATTAGTCCCCTCACAGTGGATGGTTCAGGCCCGGAATTCGCCATGCGTATTGAGAGGCCCAGAAGTCCGTTTCACCGGTAGTCCAGTTTTTTCAAGGCAAATCAATATGCGTCCAATATCTGTGAAACACAATCAAATAAACCTAAGGTACAATAACCCAAAGCATAATATCATTATAACAGGCAGAGTGAAAGGCATACATACCATAATACAGTATCATATAATATATAACCCAGGCGTAGTAGCCGATCATGGGTGACCCAAAGGTGAACAGTAAAAGCACATGAAGGGGTCGGGGACGATTATGCACAAGCAGCAGACAGATTAACATCGGATTTCATGGAGAGAGGATACCCGGCCACCATTATACAAAAAGCCAGAGCACGGGCAGAAAACCGTCCCAGATCATCCCTGTTTGCTACTAAAAAGAATGAACCTGTGAATAAAATAGTGTGGCCTATTACATACACACCCCACTCCAATTGCCTGGCTAAGATAGTTAAACAATATTGGCCTCTTTTGAAGGATATCCCGGGTTTATCCACATTTCCTTTGATTGCTCATAAGCGCACCCGCAATGTCAAAGACTTAGTAGTACACTCTCATGGACACAGACCACCGACTAGGAGCATAATGAGTCCTGGCATGAAACCCTGCTCCCATTGCTCTGTATGTGCCAATGTCTCCCAAGACAAAGAAATCTACAGCATCTCTAAAAACAGATCTTTCAAAATCAGAGATTATGGGACCTGCGCTTCTAAATCCGTCATTTATGGGATCTCTTGTGGGTGCTCATTGATTTACATGGGGATGACTTCGAGGGAGGTACGGACCCGTTTTATTGAACACAGAAGTAAAATTCATAAAGCTTCTGAAGATTCTATGTTCTACAAACACTGCAAGGAGAAAAAACATGAGGCTTCCTCTTTAAAACTCATGATACTGCAGCAAATAAGACCTAACTCCTACCAGCATACTAATGACCTACTGAGAGCAGCTGAAATCAAGTGGACAATCCTCCTTGACACAGAATGGCCAAACGGGTTGAATGACGTAATCCCCCTCAGTTCATTTGCATAACCCACTCTTATCCATTTATACCCCTTCATGTGCTTTTACTGTTCACCTTTGGGTCACCCATGATCGGCTACTACGCCTGGGTTATATATTATATGATACTGTATTATGGTATGTATGCCTTTCACTCTACCTGTTATAATGATATTATGCTTTGGGTTATTGTACCTTAGGTTTATTTGATTGTGTTTCACAGATATTGACGCTTATATTGATTTGCCTTGAAAAACTGGACTACCGGTGAAACGGACTTCTGGGCCTCTCAATACGCATGGCGACTCCGTCGGCCTGAACCATCCACTGTGAGGGGACTAATCACTCCTCAGCGTCCTGTATTCGTTATTTTCCCCACCTGGGATGAGTATAATTTTCGGACTCTTTATGATATATGATTTCACTACATGCTATCTAAGCTAAAAGAATTTATATATGTGGTATTAACCCCTGCGAGGGACATTGAATTGTTGTCAGTATTAACCCCTGCGTGGGATTTCATTTAGGGTTTGTTATATATACCCTGTTTTACTCTGTAAGTCTTTCTGTGACTTTGATATTATATGATATTCAATATAATACTATTTGATGAAATATTGAATTTGTGATTTATTGCATTGAACCCTGCGTGGGTACTGTTTTGTCTAGCTCCCCCAAACCTCACCAGGACAGAAAGGGGGTCATAGCGGTGTGTGTCAGGTTTAGTCTTGATCAGTCATTGGATGAGGGTTGCAGTGGTCTCGGGAAGTGAGTGGAGGTACTTCAAGTCCTATAATCCATGGTCCATCCTCCCTCAGACTGCACCAGGATGTAGAGTGGGTCTTGGGGGTTCTGTGTGCCAAGTTTGGTCTTGTTCTCTCATTGTTGGGGGTTGCAAAGTGTTTTGGCCTTAAACTCCCTACCATGCCTGACTGCCTCGGGCCTTTTCCTTGCCCCCCTCTGCCACTTTAGAGTGTCTGAATGTTCGTGTTGGCTGGCCAATCGGAATCCTTTATGCAAATAATCCCACAGTGGGAACCAATCAGAAAGCTGCCACATATCCTTCCTTCCGCCCTCCACACACATACATACAAACATTCCGCTTTATTATATATACAGATTTTGTTGTAAGCCGGCCCGAGTCCCAAAGGGAGAAGGGATAGGATATCAATAAAGGTGACTTGACATGTTTACACCTTACGCCTCTCGAAATGCCTTATGGTTAATCTCAGCCCCTGAAGCATTTCAGTCTCTGAATAATGCACAACTTTGCTCTCTTTTTCATAACCTGGTCGTCTTGAGGTTTTATTTCTTCCTGCATTATCCACATGCCAAACGTATTCTCACCTATGAACCATCAAGGGTGTTAAGATCATCGGGAGAGGCCCTGCTCTCGGTCCCACCACTTTCACAGGCGCGTCTGGTGGGGACAAGAGACAGGGCCTTTTCTGTGGTAGCCCCCCGGCTATGGAACTCCCTCCCAAATGAAATTAGATCTGCCCCCTCCCTCCTGCCCTCTAGGAAGCTAGTTAAAACATGGCTGTGGAACGAGGCCTTCACAGAATGAGGGCGGAGATCACTAATCGACTAAGACACAGACCACAATATATGGATTGGAATTCATGGACTGATTTGGACATGATTTTACTTTGGCAAATGGCTTTTTAATGTAATATTAATATGTATTTGGTAATTTTATTGTCGTATAATAATGTTTAGGTTTTAATGTTAGCATTGAATTTTTGCTGTCTGCTGGTCTGAGTCCCTCTGATGAGGTTGAGAAGGGTACAAAACTTTTAAATAAATATATAAAATTTCCTCTAGCATTGATTTTTTTTCCCTTTCCTTTTTAGTTAGTATTGTCTGCTTCGAAGTTGCATATGGAACGAGAATGGAATACATGAAAGAACCTGCAACTCCCAGCCAGGGAAATATGTAAGTAACAGCTTCCGTGAGTCCCAACCAGAGTGCATTTAAATTGAGTTTTCGGTGATAGAATAGACTTGGTATTTATGCATGCAAATGTGCCAAATTCTTTGTCATCTTAGAAATAAGAAAGTTCATGGTAGGTAGTGGTCATTATTCACCTCGAGGAGCATTAAGTTGCTGAAAATCATGTCCTGAATTGACTCAGCAGAGATCTAAAGATTGGAGTCTCAAGTTAAGCTCCAGAACGTCAAAACTGTTGATAGCATTGTGTGTGTGTGGACTGGATGGCCCCTGTGTTCTCTTCAAACTCTATGATTTCATTAAATAGGCTGAGATTTTGTTCAACACCAAAAAATCTCACCCTATTTACACTGAAAACCATTGTACAAGTAGCTTGGCCTAACTTCATGTTGTTCAGTGGGTGAAAATAGCCTTCCTTTCCTATTTTCTATTAAAACCATGCAATTATATTATGAATTGTGAATTTTTTATTAAAAAAATCTTTTATTCTAGCCTATGCTGTGAGTGTGGAATCCCAATCCCACCAAACCCAGCCAACATGTGTGTATCATGTCTGCGCACAAAGGTGGACATCACTGAAGGAATCCCTAAACAAATTACCGTTCATTTCTGCAAACAGTGTGAAAGGTATAAGTGAATGTATATTATGTGTTAATGTTAACTGTATTTTAATGCTGAACGTTTAATGTTTATGGTTTTATATTGTATTTATATTGTGTATTGGCATCGAATTTTTGCCGTTTTGTCAGGCCGCTCTGAGTCCCCCCTCGGGGGTTGAGAAGAGAGGGGTAGAAATGATTTAATTAATAAATAAATAAAGATAGAAACCATATTCAAGATCTTAAAACATAGTATAATGGTACTGGGTTTAGCATTTTTTGTTTTTTCATTTAAAAAAGATTTCTGTGGTTTCCTTCCTTACAAATGCAAGCTTTATTCAGAGATGGTTTTTATTGTTTGTTGAAGAGGTTCGACTCTTTGGCAGAAAATGCAGCTGCCCAAGACTATCTGCATACTGGAGTGGCTTCTTCACAAATTACAGTAAAAGAAGAGTAAATAGCTCATGTTACAGTCATTTTCTTCAAAGAGCTTATTGCTGGGAGAATGAGTAGTGTGAGTATTGGATTTGGAGACCAGGGTTCAAATCCCCATTTGGAAATGGAAACTTATTGGGTGACTTTGGGAAAGTTACACTCTCTCAGCTTTAGAGGAAGCAAGAGCAAGATCCATCTGGCCCGATCTTGCAAAAAATTAGGGTCAGAAAAAACTTGAAGGGACATAACAGCAATAACAACAACAGCATACAGCTTGAAGAAATAGGAGGCCTCTTCCACGTGAGGTATGCTTATTGGCCAGTAAGGAACAAACGCTTGTGAATCTTACTGTATATAAAGAGCTTTATTGTTGTGTTATGTAGTGTGCTGCAAGTCACAATTTTACTTTAGCAGTACACAGTTGTGACTATCCAAATTTGTTGTTCATTCGTTCACTCGCTTCCAACTCTTCGTGATCTCATGGATCATCCCATGCCAGAGCTCCCTGTCGGCCGTCACCTCCCCATGCTCCTTCAGAGTCAAGCCAGTCACGTCAAGGATACCATCTATTCATTTTGCCCTTGGTTGGCTCCTTTTCCTTTTCCGTTCCATTTTCCCCAGCATAATTGTCTTCTCAAAGCTTTACTTTCATCTCGTGATGTGGCCAAAATACTTCATCTTTGCCTCTACTATACTTCCCTCCAATGAGCAGTCGGGTTTTATTTCCTGAAGTATGGACTGGTTGGATCTTCTCGCGATCCAAGATACTCTCAGAACTTTCCTCCAACACCACAGTTCAAAAGCATCTATCTTCTTTCGCTCAGCCCTCCCTAAGGTCCAGCTCTCACATCTGTAGGTTACTACAGGGAATACCATTGCTTTGACTTTGCGGATCTTCTTTGCCAGTGTGATGTCTCTACTCTTCACTATTTTATCTAGATTGGTCATTGCTCTCCTCCCAAGAAGTAAGCGTCTTCTGATTTCCTGGCTACAGTCTGAGTCTGCAGTAATCCTTGCACCTAGAAATACAAAGTCTGTCACTGTCCCACGTTTTCTCCCTCTATTTGCCAGTTATCAATCAGTCCGGTTGCCATAATCTTGGTTTTGTTGATGTTTAACTGCAGCCCAGCTTTTGCACTTTCTTCTTTCACCTTGATTAGAAGGCTCCTCAGCTCCTCCTCGCTTTCAACCATCAAAGTGGTTTCATCTGCACATCTAAGGTTGTTAAAGTTTTTCTTCCAAACTATCCAGATATTGAACTTCAAATGTCTGTCAGCCACAACCCGCATAACTAAAGCCAGAGAAGTTGCAATCCCTATTCTAGTTGCATTGAAATCTAATGAGTCACAAGTAATTTAGATCTCATTTATTTTGATTGGACAAAAGTGTGGCCAGCTGGAGCCAGATCTAAAACAGTGACATCATATTTAATGTGTCTGCATTTATAACTGCATTTTAAAAGGCAACTCACCATAAATCATTGCAAATACTGTTCATTCCTGTTTTTAAAAATATGTCTTTTCTGGATTTCAGGTATCTTCAGCCCCCAGGAACATGGGTGCAGTGTGCCTTAGAATCGAGAGAACTTCTGACCTTGTGCCTTAAAAAGATTAAAGCTTCACTTAGTAAGGTTAGTGTCATTTCTGTCATAGTGATACAGTCATATGAACTTTATACTGTCCATGAAATCTGCATTAAATTATGAATGTGGTTTTCTTAGTTGATAATAATGATTTCATGTATTTCAGTTAAGGCTTTTATGGTTTTTGCTTTCTTCTTCTTATAATGAAATCTCCCTTAGTACATCCATTCTTTGAGAGAAAAATGCCTTGAAAATACAGAGCAGCTGTTACACTTGATGGTTGGGGCCTAATCACTACATGACCCTATCCTTTACCAGCAGGAGCATGATTCAATGTGTTGTTGAAGGCTTTCACAGCCAGAATCACTGAGTTGCTGTGAGTTTTCCAGGCTGTATGACCATAATACCACAATAATAATAAAATATATGAATTATATATATTTCTATTACATTTAATATTACTAATATTAAGTATAGAGGCACAGTACAATATAGTAATATATCATATTGATATTGTGCTAATAATATAATATATTGTATACACATAATAATATGTAATACCATATAAGAATACTAATAATAATACAATATAATAATTATATATTTTCTATTACATGTAATTTTAGTAATATTATAGTATAGTGGTATACTACATTATGGCAGTGTATGGTAATAATATTGTGCTATGCTAATAATATAACTTGCAGACTCCCTGTATTGGAAGTATTCTCTTTTAACTCAAGGGTTAATAAAATCAATACAGTGTTCCCTCACTTACTGCTGGGGTTAGGTTCTAGGACCTCCCGCAATAAGTGAAAAACCGCGACGTAGAGATGCTCCATTTATTTTAATATTTATACATTATTTAAAGTCTTTATAAACTTAAAATAAAGTGAAGGAAAAGAAGGAAAGGCCCTTCAAGGCTGGAGGGAGGAGTGAGGAAGGAAAGCGCCTTGGAGAGTGGTGGCCAACTCTTTGTGACCTCATGGACCAGCCCACGCCAGAGCTCCCTGTCGGCCATCACCACCCCCAGCTCCTTCAGAGTCAAGCCAATCACTTCAAGGATACCATCCATCCATCTTGCCCTTGGTCGGCCCCTCTTCCTTTTTCCTTCCATTTTCCCCAACATCATTGTTTTCTCTTCCAAAAGTATTGTAGTCAAATACTTAATATCACTGAGAGAACAGAATGGATCCCTAGATCACTAAGTTAAATCATGGAGTTATTCAGCTGGCAGACATATTATGATAAAGTATGTGCAAGTGAGCAGGAAGCAGCTGTTCAAATAGCTGTGTTTGAACTACTGTTTATGTGAAGATCCATAGAAAATTCATTAGTTTGAAATATAGTGATGTTTTTGTGCAGGTGAGGGATATTGCAAACAGCAGTCGCTAGTGTTGCATGAAATTTTTCTATATGAATGATTTTTTAAACAGTGTTTTGTCCAGTGTTGCTGTTTACTGAAAAATAATTTTGGTCCCCAGAAATAATCCATATTTTATCTGTTCTGTTTAATTTTACTCTGTTAATTAAATTGGCTGTTGCATATTTCCTGTAATCCTTAAACTGTTTATTGAGTACAATGTATCCTTGTATTTGTTTCTGCATTTTGTAGTGATACTACATGCAGGAGTTCTCAAACTCAGATTCCATCTGCTGTGTTGCTAGCCTTAATTACTTGACAATAGGCACTTTAATTGAGCATGCTGTATTCTGACAGGTGCGATTGATCGATGCAGGATTTGTGTGGACTGAACCACACTCCAAAAGACTTAAAGTAAAATTGACTGTACAGAAAGAGGTAAGTAAAGTTGAATGACTTTTAGCAATATTAGAGTCATATGCTATATTTTGTTAAGAGAGACTGTAGTGATGTATGGTATAGTGGTTTGAATGTTGGACTACAATTTTGGAGACCAGGGTTCAAATCCCCCTTTGTTGGTGGAAAACCATTGGATGACCTTGGACAAGTCCACACTCTCAGTCTCAGTAAAAGGTAAAGGGAAACTTCCTCTGAACAACAAAACACTGTGATAGATTTGCCTTAGGGTCGCCATAAGTTAGAAACTACTTTTAGTCACACAGTAGCAACAATAATCTAAGGAACATGAACCCCGGGTTTCTTTTGTTTACAACTATGTGGGTTCTCAAAATTTGAATCCTGTGCAGTGTGCACATTGTCTTGGAAGACTTGCCTTCAAGGCACTTAAATACAGAGTTTAACAAAAAGCTTGATCCTAAAGGTTCCAATCCAGATATATGTTTACGATCCTTTTTAAGGCTAACGATTGCACTTGACCTTTTGATTGTTGAATTTCTTTAATTCTATTTAAAATGGCAGTTGAGATTATAAAGAATGTAAATATTTTGCTAACTATTTAAAACAGTTTTGAAGTATTGTTCTAAGACTAATGATTAGCTCTTTATGCTCATTTTTCTGTTTTATAGAAGTCTTCTCTAGACTAATATTTATTATATCCTGCTTTTTCTCTCTTAAAAAAGACTCATCTAGGCTAGAGAGTAGTTATTGCGGACCCTATAGTCAATTTATGTAATGGTCCCATACATTGGCTGTGTTGCTATGGAGCAGGCATGGGCAAACTTAGGAATTGTGGGAGTTGAAGTCCAAAACACCTGGAGCGCCAAAGTTTGCCCATGCCTGCTGTAGAGTTAGCCGTCTCTCGAAATAATACTCCCAGGATACACAGGAGCTGAGGATACTAAACATCATTATTGTTCAAAATACACGAGTCATGCTCTACAGCCCATATATAGATGGGGCTTTGCCTACAATGTTACAAATCACAGAAATCTTCTGATGGCTGCCAGTTTAGTAGAAACAGCAAACAAATCTAGTTTTACATTTACATTTCTTCCCTAGGTAATGAATGGTGCAATACTTCAGCAAGTCTTTCTAGTAGAGTATATTGTTCATTCTCAGATGTGTGATGACTGCCATCGAGTTGAAGCTAAGGACTTTTGGAAAGCAGTGGTTCAAGTTAGACAAAAGGTAAATGAGAGTAAGATGCATCTTGATTAAGAACAGCCAACATGCACACCCATTTACCATACTAAAGCTTATTATTAAAAATACAGTTACATTAGGCCAGTAGTGAGCAGCTAGGGATGTGAAGCAATTCACTGTGGCTACAGTAGTTTGTTAGTTTGCCCCATTATTTATTTATTTATTTGCAGTATTTTTACCCCGCCCTTCTCACCCCTGAGGGGAGACTCCGGGTGGCTTACAAGGCAGCAATTCGATCAGTTCCAGAAATCATTTGTAGTTGGTTTGTGGCCAAAAAAAGGGGGAGATTCAAACCCACTGGATTTGCAAATGGTTTCCTTGTTTTTGGGGCTATTTACAGACAAAACTATCACCCAGAAACTGGCCTGAAACTTATTTTCAAACTCTGTATGCTTAACTTAAGAGAGCCAGCATGGTGTAATGGTGTGAGCATTAGAGACCTGTGTTTGAATCCATGCTCACCAACTTGCTGGGTGACCTTTGGCAAGTCACATAGTCTCGGCTTCAAAAGAAAACAAAGGCAAAATCCCTCTGAAAAAATCTTGCTAAGAAACTTCCGACATGTTCACCTTAAGATTTCCATCAATTGGAAATGACTTGAAGGCACACAACAGCAACATTAACAAATGTTAAATAACCTGTGCAATATATATGGAGACTACAAATTGTCTCATTCCCTTCCTATGCATTCCATTCAGTTAAGTTTAAGTACCAAGGAACAGGTCTCCATGAAAATCAGTACAGTGGAAAAAAAATATTTTATTGAATAAAGTAAAATAAAATTTTTATTTTTATAAAATAAAAAATACTTTATTGAGAATAAAATCGTAATATAATAAAAGAGTACAGTGAAATTCTTGAGGTGGGCAGGGACATTGCTTAGTTCTGTGCCTTCACTGAACTGTTCAGTCCCAGGGCTGTTTGATCTTTGAGTGAAATGCCAACCTCATAGGACTTTACAGGAATCACTTTACACCTATAAATTTAGTTTTAATTCTTATCTTTTAGACTCTACATAAAAAGACGTTCTATTACTTGGAACAATTGATTTTGAAGCATAGACTTCACCAGAACACTCTTCGTATCAAAGAGATTCACGGTGAGCAAGGTTTTTTTTCCCCCATGATCCTTACAGAAAATAAACGGTGTTACCTAATTTGGCACCAGTTCTTACAGCAGGAAATATTAACATTCTCATTAGTTGCTGGCATAAAGTAAATGCTAGGTTTTGCAAATAATGGTCTGTCATATAATTTAGATGCTGCTGTTCCTAAGTGTGAAGGTAATTTATATTTCCATAAAAAGAACAGTCTTTGCCAGTGGTGTAAATATGCTGATGAAGCCACAGAAGCAGCAAGAAGAGGGGAATAAATGCTAGATATATAGTAGTAACCAAACTGATTGATAACTGGCAAATAGAGGGAGAAAACGTGGAAGCAGTGACAGACTTCGTATTTCTAGGCGCAAAGATTACTGCATACGCAGACTGCAGCCAGGAAATCAGAAGACATTTACTTCTCGGGAGGAGAGCAATGACCAATCTCGATAAAATAGTGAAGAGTAGAGACATGAAGATCCACATAGTTAAAACAATGGTATTCCGCTTAGAAACCTATGGATGCGAGAGCTGGAACATAAGGAAAGCTGAGTGAAGGAAGATACACGCTTTTGAACTGTGGTGTTAGAAGAAAATTCTGAGAGTGCCTTGGACCGCAAGGAGATCAAAGCAGTTTATACTCCAGGAAATAATGCCCAGCTGTTCACTGGAGAGAAGAATATTAGAGGCAAAGATGAAGTATTTTGGCCACATCATGAGATGACAGGAAAGCTTGGAGAAGATACTGATGCTGGGGAAAATGGAAGGAAAAGGGAAGAGGGGCCGACCAAGGGCAAGATGAATTGATGGTATCCTTGAAGTGACAGGCTTGGCATTGAAGGAGCTGTGGGTGGCCACAGCCGACTGGGAGCTCTGGCGTGTGATGACCCATGAGGTAATAAAGAGTCAGAAGTAAATGAATAAATAAACAGCAACAGTAAGAGAAGAAGACTGCCAGATCCTCTTTGTTGTGTATGAATACTTGGCTTCCAGAGGTTCCACAAGACCAGGACAATCTAGAAAGGCTGGTTTGGGTCATAGCCTATATCAGAAAGCAAGAACTGATGAAGCCATTAGAACAGTGTTTCCCAACCTTTTTTGAGCCGTGGCACACTTTTAACATTAAAAAAAATCCGGGGGCACACCACCAACCAAAATGACACAAAATGACACTCTAACACAGTAAAGAACGGCAGAGGGATGGTGACCTGTGGGGAGTGCCGAAGCCGGGGAGGGGGAGGAGCCAGGCCACGCCATGCCCCGCCCCTTCCCCCGGCCTCAGTTCTCCCATAACGTCGCCAGCCTTGGGACAGTGCCAAGCCAGCATTGTGCTGGCTCTGCCACCGCTGGCTTGGCACTGCCCCCCTCAAGGCTGGCAAAGCTGTGGGAGTGCTGAAGCCGGGGGGAAGGGGCGGAGCCAGGCTGCATCATGCCCCCCCTCCCCCCTGGCTTCAGCTCTCCCACAGAGGAGGAGCATGAGCGGTGGGCGGGCTTCAGTAGGTGGGGCTCCTCCGCGTGGCTTCAACAAGCAAGGGGCGAGAGTCATGGCGGATTGGAGGCTGGTTGGGGGAACGGCCAAGGAGGCAGCGCCCGGTCCCTTCTTTTCTTCGCCGCCACCTGGCCCTTCCTCCTCCTCTCCCAAGCAGCAGGAGTTTGGCAGGAAGAGGGGGGAAGGAAGGGGGGCAGAAAGCTTTTCTCACGGCACACCTGATGATCGCTCACGGCACACTAGTGTGCCACGGCACACTGGTTGAGAAACACTGCATTAGAAGATGGATATTTCAGAAACTGAAACAAGGAAGCTTGTAAATTTATTCCCCTGCTACCACTCCTTCCCTCCCAGGCATGTGCAAAGAATGTGGTACTTCTGATGGAACAGAATGTAATGCTAGTGTGATGCTGCAGTTGGAATCCTTGGAATTATATTATATGCTTTTATTTGTATTTGGATACAGTGTCACTTGATCAGTTGGGAGGACTTAAATCACATCTTTCTTTAAAAGAAAAAGATTGATACATGCCTAGTTATGATCATCATAAACCTTCATTCATTTATGATAGTTATCTCATAGTGGAAGCAAACATACCATGGATCCAAAAATAATGTGATGAAAATACATTAAAGAATGAAGTATAGGTTTCCATAGAAGCCCATGAAGATTGTAAGATCTTATAATGGAACCACATCATGAATTTTCATAATGTCAATTCTGTGCTTTCAGATGGTCTGGATTTCTACTATTCTTCAAAGCAACTTGCTCAAAAGATGGTGGACTTTCTGCAGTCCACTGTACCTTGTAGGTAAGACCTTATTAGTTACAAAGCTATTTAAGCCACTTTAGTCCTATTGGGAGAGAGAGGACTTCTCAGACTTCAGGCTTCCAGTCCACATTCATCCTTATTCCGTATCAAATGCCTTCCATATAAATGCCTGCATGTGAGTGATCACATGAATATCATATGTAACCCTATGGAGTCTATAGTTCTGTAGCAAGAGTGATGGAAGTGTGAGCCATGGGCCATATATGCTTATCAAGTTTTGAAATCTCCAGGGCCCCGAACACCTTCCTTTGAGAAGAATTTTCAAAAATATAGTAACTCTTACTCTCTTGTGTCTTGAGGAGGCTTTCGGGATGTAGGTCTGCCACATCCCCTCCAACAATTTTAAGCCCATGAGCAGTCTTTTTTAACAAGAATGTAAAGCAGAGGTTAGCTTCCAGTTTTCCTCCTGATTAGTGGGAGGAAGTGGCAGTACAATAAATCGAAGAATAGGGGGTGTCAATTCGGAGAGACTGTTTGAACTGTTATCAGTAACTATATGATATTTACATAGTCCCTCCTGGAAAAGAAAATGGCCAGGATTTTGTAGTATCCACAAGTTCAACTTACCGTATATACTCGAATATAACCTGACTTTTTCATCCTTTTTTAGGCTGAAAAAGCCCCCCATGGCTTATACTAGAGTCAATTTGACTGGGTTATTATTTTTATTTTTATTATATTCATTTTATCTTCTTACATTTATTTTCCTCTATTTGTTATTGTTATTATTACATTTATTATTTTACTCTATTATTACATTTATTGGTTTACTCTATTATTTGTATTACATTTATTATTTTACTCTATTATTATTGCATTTAGTATTTTACTGTAATATTACTGTTATTACGTTTCCATTATTTACTCTATTTTTATTTGTATTACATTTATTATTTTACTCTTATAATTGGAAGGATACATAAGCATATTTACATTGAAGAAAGTTAGAATAATGGATTAATCAGAGTTGGACAGTCTTATCTTAAATTACAGTTTATGTAAATATTAAAATATTTCACCTACTGATGCCTCAGTTAATGTAATTTATTATCTATTTTTATTTTGAAAATTGCCAGTAACTGCTGCATTTCCCACACTCCGCGTATACTCGAGTCAATACATTTTCCCAGTTTTCTGTGGTAAAATTAGGCTTGGCTTATACTTGTGTATATATAGTAGTTTATTGTGAGCTTTCACTGAGTTCACTCCACTTCTCATATATTGATAGTCATCAGCGATTCTGAAGATTCTGAGAGAAATCCATGATAGCTGAAGATAAAACAGATTAATTCATTTTAAAGGCACAAATTGATTATTTTCTCCACCTCTTTCCTTTTTTCAGGTCTAAATCATCCCAGCGTTTGATCTCTCATGACATTCATAGCAATACATATAATTACAAAAGCACCTTCTCGGTGGAGATTGTTCCGATATGCAAGGTATTTTGACTTTGTGAGTTAAGATTTGAGGGGTAAAAATGAATCGGGATTATCTGCTGTATGAAAAGTTTTATATTTCATTTGGGAAACCTTTGACTTACCAGGTGGACTCCATTTGCTATTCGGGGTATTTTGAGAATTCACTAGATATTTTAAGTGATTTATAGCCAGTTAATGATTATGTTTCTATCAATTCACAAGATATATTTTGAGAAAATGTTTTCAGAAATGACATTTTTTGAGCAAAGTGTTTTGATTTTGCCTAAAGACTTTCAAAGTTTTGCGAGTTTCTTCAGATGAGGATATATTGGAATAAGGATTCCTTTTGTAGTCTAATATCTGTCAGTTAGCTTTCAAACAAATTCAGCTGAAAAAATAATAACTAGCCAGACTTGCAACACAAACTTGCAGTGTGTTCTTGTCCAGTGTTTTAGCTGTTATTTTTCTTTTCCAGAATATTTCAAGGTTCTCCAGCTCTGTTCCTCCAGATGTTTAGATTTTAGATGCAAGAATTATTGCACTATTTTCCTTTCTCAATGATTACTAAGCAAGTTCATCCTTTGTGAGGCAAAGTACCTGTTAATTCGGCTCGTTCCCAACCTTTTTTTGACCAGGGACCACTCTCCAACACTTGTACCAAAAGGGTTACGAATCGGTTTTTGGTCAATTTTCGATTTGGTTTGGTTATTTGGGGTGCTGATTCAGAAAATTGCATTAGACAGACTACATCAAATCTAGTTTCTGATACAGAGCGTATTCTATCCAGTAGTCGCCATCTGCTTGCCCATAGAAAACCATATTTAATAATCCTTGGTACTATAAGAGGATTTTGCAAGATAAGTCACTCTTGTTGCAATGGTGTAGTAACAGTGAGGCCGTGGGCCATATTTTAGTTCTTGTAGACAACTGATGGTCCGTGGACCACAGGTTGAGAACCATTAACCCAGAGGCATTCCATGAATGCAATAGTAGAAGGAATGGAAACATCTTTTGGAATTCCTGTTTCTAATATCCAGCCATTTGTTTTCAGGATTTTGAGGTGTGATACTTTATTTTGACCTTTTGATAACCAAAGAAGACGTATGCAAGTTTATCTCTGTTCATTCAGAACTATGTTGAATATAAATATTTCCTTTGCATGTGTTTTTGAATCTTTTGGAACTTTCAGAGGATTAAAGAACCCTGTAAAGTTCCCAAAACTGTATTGATAATTCCTTAAAGTTTCCTGATACTCAAAGAAAGTTTTGAAATTTCAGTAATTCTGTTAACAAAAGATTTATGACGGGTATAATATAAGTTTATTATTGTTTTTCTGGTATTTGTTCTCATTGTGCAGGACAATGTTGTGTGCTTGTCTCCAAAACTGGCTCAGAGCCTTGGGAATATGAGCCAGATTTGTGTTTGCATCCGTGTTACTAGTGGTATTCACATAATTGATCCTAATACATTGCAAAGTAAGTTGCTGATTTGTTTTCCCCTTATATATAAAAAGATACACAACAAGATTAATTTAAGTGTTACAATAATAATGTAAATAGGCCCAAATTTAAGCTATTTTGGACTACATACATTTGCATGTCCTAACTGGAATACAACCATGGCATATAAAATACTAAACATGAATTCCACTGATTACATAAGTTCACTATCATTGGGACTTTGAAATTAAAACTGTAATCTTTTTAGAAGGGCTGTTGTCCAGGTATTTTATCCATTTTTTGCAAGTATGTAGTTTTAACTTAATATTGCTAGTTGTATTCTGTTGTCGAAGGCTTTCATGGCCAGAATCATTGGGTTGCTGTGAGTTTTCTGGACTGTATGGCCATGTTCCAGAAGCACTCTCTCCTGAAGTTTTCCCCACATCTATGCCAGGCATCCTCTTGGAAATTAGGCAGGCGAGGTTTATATAGCTGTGAAATATTCAGGGTGGGAGAAAGAAGGAGGCAAGTAGGAATATTGCAGTTGGCCACCTTGCTTAGCATTTAATGGCCTTGTAGCTTCAAAGCCTGGCTGGATACTACCTGGGGGATCCTTTGTTGGGAGGCGTAAGCTGCCCCTAATTGCTTCCTGTCTTGAACTCCCCTGTTTACTGAGAGTTGTCCTCTGTTTACTATCCTGATTTTAGAATTTTTAAATACTGGTAGCTAGATTTTGTTCATTTTCATTGTTTCCTCACAAAACCTCTGAGGATGCCTGCCATAGATGTAGGAGAAACATCAGGAGGGAATGCTTTTGGACCATGGCCAAACAGCCCGAAAAACTCCCAGCAACCTGATGGTTGTATTGTTTGGTATATATTTAAGGCTGTTTAAGATATTTTTGTTTTAATATTGGGGCATTGAATTGTTGCCGACTGTAAACCACCTTGATTTGCGTTCGGGATGAGAAAGGTGGTATACAAATATGGTAAATAAATAAATAAATATTTCAAAGTGTTCAAAATTGTTAGAATTGATTTATTGTATGCTGCCCTGAGAGCTTTTAATATAGGGCAGGATATAAATCTATAAATTAATTAACTATGCTAGTCAGATGACATTAGCAGTTCCCTTATCGATGTGAAAATGATACTTCTGTGATTGGTGAGGGACTTTAAAGAGCAAGCTGGGTCTGTTAATTTTCACTTTCTTAAAAGCAATGCCACAAAGTTCTTTGGGTAGCAACTGCACTGGTTCCACATGTTTTCTCTTGTTCTTACAGTTGCAGAAATTGATGGGAACACTTATTGGCGTAATCCTTTTAACAGCTTGTTCCATCCAAAGCAGTTGGAGGAATTTATTGTCATGGATATCAGCAAAGTCCACGACAGAAAACAAGGTGCTGGTGCGGGCATGAGATCCACCAAAGTAAGAAGTGTTCTTCTGTTCCTTGGATCTCTTTAATGTTATCTTGCTTCCTGCCTTAAAATTGTTACAGCATTTTCTGCAGACAAAATAAAGCTGCCACAGTAAATTCCTCTGTTTTGGCCCTTGTTCCTCAAATTGGCTGGAGAAGACAGGAATGGAGCCTGGCACCTGTAAAGAAAATACTTCATCACTGAGCCATGCCCTGAAGTGTATAATATGATATGAGTCAGTCCTTGCCGTCCATAGAGTTCTGTACTGGGTTACTGCTCTCAATAAGGGTTTACCGCAGGCATGGGCATTCTGACCCTTCCTCAGGTTTTGGACTTCCAACTCCCACAATTCCTACAGCCTACTGGCTGTTAGGAATTGTAGGAGTTGGAAGTCCAAAGCACCTGAGGGAGGGCCAAGTTTGTCAATGCCTGGTTTACCCGCCACATATGTTGCATCACTCTGCTTGATTTATGCTTTCTATAAAGTGTGTGTTTGTGTTTTAACCATTTAAATTGTAATTGAAATGTTGCTTCAGAAAAGAAACAATCTTTCCATTTTTTCTGTCATTAATAGAGTAGTTTTTATTAGTGAAATCATATAGTAGGCAAAGCTAAGAACATTGAGCAAGTGAAAAAGGCTAGAATTAAATTCAGAAACCTAACTGATGTAAAGAAGAGAGGATGATTTGGCCTTCCTGATTTCAAGCTATACTATGAGGCAAGTGGATTGACATGGATTAAAGACTGGATTCGACTAAAAAGAGAAAAGGTGCTAGCGCTGGAATGATTAGATCTGAGGACTGGTTGGCACTCATACCTATGGTATGGCAAAACCAAAATAGAAAAGAACTTCAGAAGCCACTTCGTGAGATCTGCTCTCTTAAGAATATGGGAAAAATACAAAAATAAACTCTACTCAAAGCAGGTCAAAGAAGATTACTTGGTTGGACAAGGTGGCCTAACTACAGAGAAATTATTAAGAAAAAGGATGAAAATTATACCCTAAAACCTCAAGAAGAAATTACCCAACAATTGAAGACAGTTTCCTGGTTCCAGTATGCACAGCTAAAAGAATATTTTAAGAAGGATAAAGATCAAGGATTCTGGGAAAGAGACCATTTTTGGGAGACAGTAATACAGAAGGACAAGAAAAACATTACAAATATATATGCCAAATTACTAAAATGGGCCACGGAAACAGGAATGTATGATTAAATTACTAGAATGGGCCACTAACATAGGTAGATCTATAAATGTGGTGTTCCAGCCTAGCAGTGTGATGCCCCAGCCTAGTGATCAGAGACAGGCCCAAGTGATGAGGTGGATCAGGGCCAGGATGGGGAGGATGAATGGCCAGATGGGGACATTTCTGCAAATGGGGATTTGTCTTGGGAGAATGACTGGTTGCATGGGTATTGGCCTGAGGAAGGGGTTAATGAAGATGCTATGGAAGTCAGTTTTGAGACAGCTAGCGAGAACTCCAGTAACTTTGACTCTCACGGGAACTTCACTCCCTTGGCAGCTGAGCTCCCGTTGCAACAGTTTGCTTTGGACTCTTAAGTTCCTGTTTCGGCCGCCGGAGCGGCCTGCCATGGTTTTGGATTTGCTTTCCTTGGGATTTACTCCAGGTTAAGGACTTTACAAGTTTTGCCTTTGGACTTACTTTTTGCATTACTTCTTTCTTCCTATGGACTGTTCTTATTCTAAATAAAAGTATTTTACAGAGTTTGCTTGTGTGTGTGATCTAGGGGGGTACGTTCCAGATCTGAGGTGCAACAATAAATTACAAAGAATGGGCGCTGTTATGGAGTAAGAAAATGAAATACACATACGCAACGGAACTAAAGGAAAACTGCTACAAGATGATTTATCAATGGCATATGACACTGCAGAAACTGGGAACAATGTATAAGACAATGTCAAACAAATGCTGGAAGTGCGAGACCCAAGTGGGAACGTTCTATCATGCATGGTGGACCTGTTCCAAAGCGAAAAGCTACTGGAAAAGGCTTCAAAAAACGACTCAAAAATAATACTAAAATAGAGATGAAGCCAGAATATTTTCTTTTAGGTATTACGAATGAAGATATAACATTGGACACAAACCAGGATATCCTTTTTACATATTTGACGACAGCGGCTAGAATAGTCTATGCTAGAAAATGGAAATCCAAGGATCTGAGCACTGTAGAAGAGTGGCTTAACAAAGTGTGGGAAATAAAGGATATGGACAAATTGACTTTCTACTTGAAATACTATATGGGGAAACCAATCAGGAGCACTGACTGGAAACAATTTGAAGATTTTATGAAGACCACGTGAAAATTTGGTTGACTATTATTAACCAGAGGAAATGACACAGGGCAAAATAAAATAAAGACTTAAAAAAAAACATAGAAAGGCAAGCCGTAAGGCCGAAAAAGAAATAGAGGTACCAATAGAGGTAGATGACGACACAGAGAAGAAGATTGGGAATCCAACCCCAATTTTCTCCCTCTCCCCCCCAAACACCCCCTCGCCCACGTTCCTTTTTTCTCTCTTTTTTTTCTTTTCCTTTCTTTCTTCCCCAGTTATACTTTGATCTTTCCCAGCAATACCCTTTGCATTTTTACCTTTACTTTGAAAAATCTAAATAAAATTGTATTTAAAAAGAACATGTTACTGAAAGATTTTAGCCAAGACTGTGTTGAAGACACAATTTCTGCTTTAAAATTGTCGCCATGATGTGCTATGCAGTCATAAATTTTTACTTCTCAGTTATGAATCTATCTAATGGCAGCATGACTTTATTCATCACTAAATCAACTCTTATTCACTTCAAGTAACGGTACCATGTCATATGCACAATATCATTCCCATGACTTTTTTTACTAGAAAAAACTGCACAATTTCACCCAATTAGACCACCCCATCCACATTGTTCCTAAACATAACATTAAAAATTAACGTCTTCAACTTCAATTATGGAGGGCAATATTTTAATATTGAATGTAATGTTTTTCAATGCTTAATATGTATTAATTTAAATTTTACTGTTTTGGAATAATATGTGTTTTAAGGCATTGAATAATTGCCTATAAGTAAGCCACCTTGAGTCCCCTTTATAGTAGAAAAAGGCCGGGTATAAATAGGGTAAATAAATAAATAATAAAAATTGAGCCGTTTGGGAGTAAATACTTTTTTTAAAAAGTTAGAGGGTAGTATTGATTTTAACTGCCTTTCTATTTTTAACTTGTTTTCTTTTGTGTCTTTTAAGCATACGCTTGCTGAAGCTTGGGTTCAGAAGACATCAGAGCTGAATACAGACCATCAATATTTCTGTTGCACTCACTTAGGACACCTTTTGAATCCTGGAGATCTAGTGATGGGGTTTGTAATGTTCTTCTTTCAGTTGGTGTTCAGTTTAGCAGAGGCAGAATCCTTGAGATTGATCTTTAATTACTTCCTCAACAAATGGAAGAACTGTGGAAGCCTGAAAAGTAGAAGAGCTGCAGAATATGCAGAGCAGGCATGGACTGCATTTTTCTGCAATACTGTCATCATGCATGCAATAGGAGATCATAATATCAAATTAAAAGGAAGAGAAACATTTTAAGACAAACTTTTGTTTGGGGTTCTTAAGCTAGCAACTTAAAGCCTGCTGCAGTGAAAACAGAACACCAAAAAAACTATGCCAAATTACTCTTTATGGTGCCGCTATTAGTGGACAATAAAAGGATTCGTAGTCCTAACATTGGGAAGAAAAATACAGACAGGTGGCATTCATCTAAATCAGGGGTCCCCAAACTAAGGCCTATGGACCGGATGCAGCTTTCCAAGGCCATTTACCCGCCCCATTGCCCTAAACTTTAGAGTTAGGGTTGCCCTAAGTCAGAAATTACTTAAAGACACACAACAACAAGAATCCTAACTAACTTGACTTTCTCATCAGCCCTAAGTAGACCCACACTTCCCATTGAAATACTGGTTAGCTTATGTTGGTTATTGTTCGTCATTTTAAATACTGTATTGTTCGTTTTTTTCCCTACAAATAAGATATGTGCAATGTGTGTAGGACTTAGTTCGTGCTTTTTTCAAGCTATAGTCTGGAACCTCCAACAGTCTGGGAAGCTGTGAGCCCGTCCTGTTTAAAAAAATTGAGGACCCCTTGTCTAAATCATGGGACAAGTATCCAGAACTCCCATCATTTCGCTATCATGCATGGATTTGTGTTTCCCCCACAGATACAGGGATCATACTGCATTTGCAATAGATATGTTATTTTTAATTTGTTCTAAATTCTAATAGTGATTGTATCTTTACTTTTAGCAAGTGCTGTCTTTTGAATTGTCAGAGAAGTAGAATAGTCCACTGTCAACTCAAGGCTATTTCCAACATCATAACCATTTACTTTTCTAATCTTTTGAATATTAAACCTATCTAATATGGCATAATAAAGACTGCATTTTCTCTGCTTGTTTTAGATTTGACTTGGTCAATTGCAATCTGAATGATGAATTCGCAAATAAGATGAATCCGCATAGCATTCCTGATGTGGTAAGTTTCTAAGATGTCCCCCTTAAGCAGCCTTTTGCATCTTCTCAAATTACTTTATAGCCCAGTTGTTTTAATCTCATTGCAAGCATATGTATTGTATGAGGATTGCCTCTTATAAAAACACAAGGAGCCCCCAATGGCACAGCAGATTAAACTGCTGAACTTGCTGACCAAAAGGTCAGTGGTTAGAATCTGGGGAGTGGGGTGAGTTCCCACTGTTAGCCCCAGCTTCTGCCAACATAGCAGTTCAAAAACATGCAAATTTGAGCAGATTAGTAGGTACTGCTTCCGCTGGAAGGTAATGGCGCTCCATGGAATCATGCTGGCCACATAAAATTGGTGGCATCTGTGGACAACACCGGCTCTTCTGCTTAGGAATGGAGATGATCACCACCACCCAGAGTTGGACACGACTAGCCTTAATGCCAGGGGAAATCTTTACCTTACTGTCTCACCTCACTGTTTAAGTTGATGCTTTCGCTAGGCCTGTCTTTTGCTTAACGCTTACATCTCACCTTTGATCAATCTCAAGGTTGTATTTTATGAAATCCCAGGTATTCTTCTATCCAGTTGCTCCCCATACACAAAGCTGCTTAGCCTTAGCAAAGTTATTGCACTTTGTGCCTGCAGAACGTGTCCTACAGTGAATTTACACTGTAGAATTAATGCATTGGACCCCACTTTAACTATCATAGCTCCATGTCATGAATCTTTGAGAATATACTGTCTCAGTCTCTTCTCTCAGCCATTAATATTTAGGGTAGTAACTCTATCAACTAACCTATACAAGTTTATACATAGGAAATACTTGAAGAAAGTAGTCTATAAATATTAAATCTTTGCAAATCATTTACTATTAATATTTTCTGGAAGCCTTTTTTAACTGAAAACTGAACTTCCTTTTTTTAAAAAGCTTCCTTCAGTCTAAAACAGTGGTTCTCAACCTGTGGGTCCCCAGATGTTTTGGCCTTCAACTCCCAGAAATCCTAACAGCTGGTAAACTGGCTGGGATTTCTGGGAGTTGTAGGCCAAAACACCTGGGGACCCACAGGTTGAGAACCACTGTTCTAAATTAAAGATCAGTTAAAGTTCTATTTGGCTCTTACGTTTACTTTGGATAATGTACAGATTTGCAGTGGTTTTCTTGATGCCATCTGTACATTTTAATTGCAATACTGGCTTCAGCAAATAATCATGGTACCCTTTGGAGGGCAGGCTTTTGTTTCTGATATACCACCTCCATTTTCCACTTCTGCTATTCCCAGATTTTGATTAAAAAGAGCTATGACCGCACTAAACGTCAGCGCCGCAGGAACTGGAAACTGAAAGAATTAGAACGAGATCGAGAAGGCATGGATACAGATGATGAAAGGTTGGACACTTTATGTATTTTTTTGCTCCACCTCATAATTCCACATGTTAAAAACAGCCTGATCATGTATGACGAACAAAACATTGTGGCCTGCCTCCCCCGGCTTCTATTTTTTATCACTTCAGATACACTCTTAACTATATTGCATTTTTGTTACATTTTAAAGCAGTATACAATATAATAAGATGCATTAAATAACTCTCAACACAATTAGGCTGCAGCAGGGGGGGAGCTAGATACCAGTATTTGCCAGTTTTGTGCATATGTAAGAGCAACAAGGGGGAAAACATTTAGATGACAAAAGTTGAGTGCAGTGTGATAGGTAGAGTGCTGATCGGTGCTCTTGTGTTGTATCTGTATTGTCTTCCGTGCATCCTAATCTCTAATTCTCACAATAGATTTGTTCTCTCACAACTTATGAGCCTTCATCTTGGAGCTGGGTGCCTATGTAATAGCTAAAACCAACAATTCAGCATAAAATAAAATAAAAGTCTGCATTCTGTTACATATTGTTATTTATTTATTTTTATTTACTTTTATCCCATGAATGGGACTCAAAGCGGTGAACATACAATTTATAAATATAGTCTAGGAATTGCTGATCATTTTTAATGTACTTTTTCTAGACAATACCAGGATTTCCTAGAAGATCTGGAGGAAGATGAGACAATTCGAAAAAATGTCAATATTTATAAAAGTAAGTTGCTTACCCGAAGTAGTTTGTTTCTTTTTTATATAATACCATATTTATGTGAGTCTAATGCACCATTGAATCTAATGCGCACCTTAATTTCCAATACCTAGTGTAATGCATAACAGTAAAAGGTGCACTCTTTGTAATATGCCCATTACAGTTGCTATCTGCTTAGAATTCCTTTTAAAAAAATTGTGTTAGAACATCAACGTTTTCAACAGTGGAAAAGAGCCCTTGGGGTGCATCTATACTGCAGAATGAATCCACTTTTAACTGTCTTGGTTCAATCCTGAGTAATCATGGAGGCTGTAGTTTTCCAAGGCCTTGAGCCTTCTTTGCCAAAGAAGGCTGGTGCCTCATCAAACTACAAATCCCAAGATTATATAGCATTGAACTATGACAAATTACAAGTGAGATCCCTCAAATAGAAATTCCTGGTGCTCTTGAAATTACTTCCCTGGCCTATGGCATTGATTCAGCACTAAGATCGTCCTATTACATGAATCTAATGTGCACCCTGATTGGCAAGGTAATTTAGCCAAAAAAGGTGAGCGTTAGATTCAAGTAAATACAGTAATACCCAGAAATGTTGAGTATCTGCAACTCTACAGTGGGTTTTTTTTAATAGATGTCCATTTAATTTTCATTTATTCAATTTGACCCTTGATTACTACTATGTACTTGCCAAACACTGACTTTCCTTTGTTCTGTCCCCTGATCTCTTTAATTGGGATAAATGACTGCTAGGAATGATAATTGTAAGCCAATTGCCACTGTGAGAGTAGTATGTATCAGTACCATTTGCACCGGGAAAATAGGTGGCGTGTTGACCTAAGTTCTTTAGGTTCACCAGAACAACTCTATGGTCAATTGCTGGTGAATGTTGACCATAGAGTAAGGCTGAAAGTCCCATCCATTACTACAGATGTGTTCTCTCAACAAATGTGTGGGGTTTTTTTTAATTTCATGAATTTAACTTTGGTAGGGGTCTTGTGCCCTTAACCCCAGAAAATATAGAGGGTGATGCCCTATTTATTGATTACAAGCACATGTTAGAATAGTTGATTTTATGTTATTAGTGTAGTAAATAGATCATTTTTGCATACTTGGGGGGACTTTGTAGATGTGAAAACAAAAGGTATTGTGGTTTTACCAGTGTGAACATGTATAGTGCCTGCAACATGTGAAATGTTGAGGTTACTTGATTTGTGGAGTGGGATGAAAATCTTGGTGGGAAAGTTGTCTGCTTGAGCTTCTCCCATGTTGTTAATACACCCTAGAAAGAGAAGTAGAAAAAACTAAATCTGAGATTTAAAAAATTGCAGTGGATCTAGTAAAATTCCTGTGTAGTCTAGCATTGTATTTGCACAGAATCATAACCAGGTGCAATTGAATTCCAAAAACAGGACATGTTCATGTAGTACATTCCAGCTTGTATTCCACAACAGGTTGTACTGGGAAACATATTGCCTTTTGTGCTGAAGGTAAAACAAAGCCATTGTGACTAGAATTCTATAATCATAGAGTTGGGCTACTCTGGTCAAATCCTTGCCATGCAGGCATACACAAAGAATCCAACCTCCATTTAAAAATCTCCCAAGAAAGAGTCCACCAACTCCGAGGCAGCATGTTCCACTTTCATACAGCTTTTATAATCATTAAATTCTTATCGATGTTCAGGTGGATGGGTAGCCATTTTTTTTCAAGTTATATTTTATTAAAGGTTTCATATTTACTACACACCACAAATAGGTAAGGGGAAGTAACATACATGGGGAACCAGAGGGAATAAACATAAAAGGGGGGATAAAAAACAAAGGTGACTTCCACCTTCATTCCATACCATTAACAATAATTATTTATAACAAATCTATTAATCAGGAGCATCCCAGATGCTCTTATTTGTAAATCGTGATAATCCCTTTTATCACCTTATTTATCTTAGTCTCTAATTTACTCATTAGTTTTAATGTACTCAGCAACTTGTAGCCAGTCTGTTCTGATGTTTCCTTTACCATTATTTTGTCTCAACCAAAATGTAAGTTCGTCCATGTCTTTAATCTCAAGTATCTTTTCTAACCATTGGTCCTTTGTTGGTAACAAATTTGTCTTCCAAATTCTTGCAAATATTATCCGAGCCGCCGTCGACAGGAAGACAAAGAGTTTTTCCGTATTCTTATTGGTGAATGTTCCATTATCCATTATACCTAACAGATAGAGCTCTGGTTTCATTTGGAACTCAACCTGTAAGATTTCCTTGCATTCCTTGTGAATAAGTTTCCAATATTCATTAGTTTTGGGGCAGGTCCACCACATGTGAAAGAAGGTACCTTCTTGTTTATCACATTTCCAACACTTATTATCTATATTTTTATACATTATATTTAATTTCTTAGGTGTGATGTACCATCGATGTATCATTTTTAGCCAATTTTCTTTTAAGTCAGTTGCATATGTAATTTTGAGCTGTTTAGTCCACAACCTTTCCCACTCCCTTAATTGGATGGGTCTCCCAATATTTCGAGCCCATTTTACCATGGATTGTTTGATTACTTCCTCCTCTGTAGCCCAGTTCAAAAGCATAGAGTATGTTTTTGATATATTTTTCTTTTCGTTCTTAAGAATTTTGTCCCACGGTCCTTCCAAAACACTAAATCCCTTAACCTTATCTTTATTAAAACTTTCTCTCATTTGGAAGTAATGTAGCCATAACACATTACGATGTATTTTGACAATTTCTTCATGTGTTTTCATCACTAGTGTGCCTCCTATTGACGTCAAAATGTCCTGATATTTTGGCCACTCTGTCCAGCCAAGTAACCTTCTTTGATTAGCTTCTAGAGGTGACAGCCATAGTGGTGTCTTAGTATACATGTAGTCTTTATATTTTAACCAGATTTTCAGCAAGGCAGATCTGATAAAATGATTTCCAAAGTTTTTTTCAATTTTGGCCCCTTCATACCACAGGTATGAGTGCCATCCTTTTCGCAGGTCAAAGCCTTCCAGGGTTAGTGTTGAACTTTTAGATAATAGCACCCAATCTTTCACCCATGTCAAAGCACATGCTTCATAATATAATTTTAAGTCCGGTAGGCCAAAGCCTCCTTTTTCTTTATGCATAGTCATTATATTATACTTAATTCTTGGTTTCTTATTCTTCCATATGAAATTGGTCAAGTCCTTTTTCCAATTATTAAAAATCTTCATATTTCTTAGTATCGGCAGATTCTGAAATAAGTACAACATCTTTGGTAACAAATTCATCTTTACAGCTGAAATCCTTCCCAGGTGGATGGGTAGCCATTGAACCCAAACAGTCGATAGTCACAAGACTTAGTATGCCATATAAATTGCTTCCTTTGGCCTGAATGGCCTGCTATGGGTTTCCTTCGGTCTAGGTCTTGAAACGGGGAGGAACATTGAGGCTAAGTACCATAGGTGCTGTAATAAGAGCTGCCCCATTAGTTGCCTTAAAAGGGTTAAGAAGTGTTGGAGGGAAAAACATTTTCTCTAATCTTAATTAACCCAATTCCTCCAACTGTTATTTGTATTATGAAAGGAGAGAGAGGCACACCCTGCAGCTTCAAACTATTCTGGATCAGAGCTGTGGTATGAAATGAGAAGTGAAATGTACATGCCGTCTCCACTTTAAAGCTAAAAAATTCCTAATTAGTGACTAATTAGATTGGGAAACCTTTTGACCCCAGTTAATCCTGACCATGCACTGAGGCGATACATGGTTTGGTGTGAGCTACAAAGCAAATTACCTATTAACTTAGGCAGTTCAGTTATTATGCTAAGAAGAATGGGGTGGTTGGAAAGGAGGGGGGGGGGTAAAATTTTAAAATAAAGACATCACATTTTACTATAACCACCCCTGCTCCACATTGATTCTGCCTGGCTTAAGTGATGTTTGTTTTTTGAGGTTTTATCTTGCTTTTTGGTATTGCAGATTCAGGTATTCCAGTAGAAAGTGACACAGACGATGAGGGCATTCCTCGGATCAGTCTTGCTGAAATGTTGGAAGATCTCCAGATATCTCAAGATGCTACTGGTGGAGAGGGTGCTGATATGTTGACAGAACAATAAGGGATATTACGAATGTGAATACTTTTTCTCTTAGGCAAAAAGTGGTAACTACAAAAATTAGTTGGATTTCAGTCATACACTTAAAATGCAATATTGTAAAAATGTTCAACAGTAAACCCAGATGGAAACATTAATAAAGGTTGGGAAATGAAGTAAATCTGGAGTGATTTCAGAAGATGTGTATTTTTATTTTTTTTAGTGATTACCAAAGTTTGTGTATTACTACTGAAAGTCAGTTTATCATATTGGTTTCAGTGTTGGATTGTAACTCAGAATTTGAGTCCTTGATTAGCTATGGAGACTCATTGGGTGGCCTTAGGCAAGTCATACCCTCTCAGTGTAGCCCCCGGTGGCGCAATGGGTTAAACCCTTGTGCCAGCAGGACTCCCAACCGAAAGGTCGGCAGTTCGAATCCGGGGAACGGAGTGAGCTCCCATCTGTCAGCTCCGCTTCTCATGCAGGGAGCATGAGAGAAGTTTCCCACAGGATAGTAAATCATCTGGGTATCCCCTGGGCAACGTCCTTGCAGATAGCCAATTCTTTCATACCAGAAGTGACCTGCAGTTTCTCAAGTTGCTCCTGACACGAAAAAAAAACCTCTCTTAATCTCAAAGGAAGGTAAAGGTTGTCAAGAAAATCTCATGGTAAGATTGCCATAAGTCAGAAACAACTTGAATGCACACTTAATAACAAATTTAACTTCTAAATGTGTACATGCATCAATATCGGTGTCTGTAACACAGAACTTAGGGTTCGTTGGTGCATACTGGATACAGCTCCTAGAAAGGTGTGGAAATGTTTTAATGTATTCGAAGCAAAATGTATGGCAAATCTGACAGGGCAGATCAAAAAATAACTGAAGCTTTAATTACTCCAGGAAGTGAATACCTGGCCTGCTTTTAAAAATATTTTACTATGATTCAATAACTGGCTAGAATATAAGTCCTAACAGCCATAAATGAAGTTGCTTTTAGTATAATTAGCTACTGATGCTGCATGAGTTAGGCACAACAATATCACAACAGGAAGGTTTAGACAACCTGGTGACTCAAGCAAGACATGGCAGGAATGTCTACAGCCTCTGGGAGGAGTGGCCACTGTGGCCTGATTTCTTTATGAACTGGGTTTTAAATGCCTAGGCACAGCTTTGAGAACGTTTATTCAAGGTAAAGTACACCAGTAAATCAGGCAATAAAATTTCTCAACCCCATGACTGCAGTCCAGTAATGTGATAGGAAGGGTGTTGCATCTTTGTGGGTGAAGTTAGGATAGAAAAACCTAAGAAAATAAGCCTTACAACATCTTTGCTCCTGTGCCTGTGATGAAGACATTTACTATGTTTTTCTTTCATGGTGCTGTCATCCCCACATCCCCACATCTGTGTTCTCAGAGCAACACTGAATGTAACAAAGCAGTATTAGCAATTACATTAGATCCATATTTGCATTTATATGCATTATTTTTTTCTGTGTGGATAGTAGACCTATGCTTTTTGTGTTGCTCTTCCACGTGTTGCTTCATTGTTTCAGAAACAGGCTGCTTTGTCTGCTTCATGGAGTATTTCCTCATTTTTCTTTACTTTCTAATGGTCATGTTAAATTTCTGAGAAGAGAATTCAGAAATCCGTTGTTCAGCAAGTTGATAATCTTTGTCCACTTCTTCCTGTCCCATCCAAGAACTCAAATCAGAAATATGGAAGCCGCATCTGCCCCCTGCTTATTTCACAGCTTTTGGGGATATTACAGAATTTTCTATACATCTTATTTTAAAGCAAACATATTTTTATTTTAAAATTAGTGTTTGCTTTCAACAACCAAATAATTTGGTAGTGGTAGGTTATGATCTAGGAAGATTTGCCCTGAATACACCAAACTTATCCATAAGTAAAGGTAAAGGTTTCCCCTGACATTAAATCCAGTTGTGTCCGACTCTAGGGGATGATGCTCACCTCAATTTCTAAGATGAAGAGCCGGTGTTGTCCGTAGACACCTCCAAGGTCATGTGGCCAGCATGACTGCATGGGGCACTGTTACCTTCCTGCAGAAGCTGTACCTATTGATCTATTCACATTTGCATGTTTTCGAACTGCTAGGTTGGCAGAAGCTGGGGCTAATAGTGGGAGCTCACCACACTCCCTGTATTCGAACTGCCAATCTTTCAGTCAGCAGCTCAGCGGTTTAACCCACTGCACCACCTGGGGACTATATTTGTCCATATTTGTTGTAAATTTAAGACACTTAAAATCTGTATAATTTTGTCGAAGGCTTTCATGGCTGGAATCACTGTTTGTTTCTGTGGATCAGCCTTGTGTCTTGTACAACTGCCGCAGCTGGGTTCACTCTTACGTGGTCTCCGTTGCTTAACTAAAAACCCATTAACTTATGCTTAATTTACAACTTTCACAAAACAGGAATGTGACCTACTTTCTACTCAAAATTCATTCTTGGCTTGGGAACCAAAGTGGTTGATGTGTCCAGCAATTTCCCAACAGAAATTGATATGTTTTATGTTAGTTCGATGTGTGCAGCATAGCACGTCCCAAACTGTTTCAATGTGTTTCCTAATATGTCCACAATAAAAAGCCTGCTACATTTGGCAACTGAGCATTCATAAATCAGAATGAGAGGTTCAACAAGTCAGCAATAAAACTCACGTTCTTTATCAGTCAAGTAATCTAATATCAAATACAGGCAGTCCCTGAGTTACAAACATTCAACTCACAATCAATTCAAGAACTGGGGGTGAGACAATAGGAAATGAGAGAAATCTACCCCTAGGAAGGGAAATTCACTCCTGAAAGAGTTATTATCATGGTGAAAGGTTTCCTTGTTTTCACAACAAGCCTTTTTTCCCCAAAATCCAACTATCATGGGGATAGAGAGGTGAAATCTTCTGAACAGGGGCACAGACAGCAAACGCCATAGGAGTGTTAACCCTTCCCTATGCTATCCAAACATTACATGGTGCTTGGAGAAAACTTATGCAATACCCTCACAAGTTGCTGCAGGCAGACAGTTAAGATGAGTTGTGCCAGCAGTTTGACTCAATACAGGGTTGCTTCATATGTTCATATATGCTAAATTGCTCTAAATATAAAAGCACTTTGTTTTGTTGGTCCCTGATTTAGTTCAGAAAATGCAGCTGTTAAGCAGAGTACTTTATTAAAATCAGTTTCAGTACATTTGGAGGAGAAATAGGAAGCAAAGAGCATTTTAATTTCAGTGATTTTTCTTCAAAGTATATTCATGCAAAATGTAACAGTAGTTTTGTCTTATGCATGTAGGTTCATACTGAGTGCTTTAGAGAAACCCGAGTGCACATCAATAATGTTATGAATTATCACATTATAGTGTGTGTTCTTCCAAATCCCCAAATCAACCTGTGTAGTAAAAAGGATTTGTCTTGAGATTGGGGCAGCCTATTCAAGCCATCATATTGGGTGTGCTTTTTTTTTCTTTGGATACATTACTACACAAAAACTGTATTGGGTTGAGGAGGAAGATGTACCATTCCAGCAAGGCAGTCGTTTGTTGAAAACCATCACTCCACCCACTTGGGCTTTTTTCTCCTGGCTGGAATCCTGCATCTTGAATGTTTATTAATAATGCTTATTATGATAATCAAGTTTGCAGACGACAACAAATTGGGATGGATAGCTAATACCCCAGAAGACACGAGCAGAATTCAAAACATTCTTAACTGATTAGAAAGATGAATGGCCAGAACTAACAAATTTAAGTTCAACGGGAACAAATGCAAGATACTTCACTTAGGCAGAAAAAATTAAATGCAAATATACAGAATGAGGGACAATGCCTGGCTCAACAGCAGTACAAGTGAAAAAGATCTTGCAGTCCTCGTGGACAATAAGTTAAACATGAGCCAACAATGTCATGTGGCGGCAAAAAAACCCATTGGAATTTTGGCCTGCATAAATAGGAGTATAGTGTCTAGATCCAGGGAAGTCATTTTACCCCTCTAATCTGCCTTGGTCAGACCCCACCTGGAATGTGAAGGGGGATGTCGACAAGCTGGAATGTGTCCAGAGGAGGGTGACTAAAATGATCAAGGGTCTGGAGAACAAGCCCTATGAGCAGCGGCTTAAAGAGCTGGGCATGTTTAGCCTTCAGAAAAGAAGACTGAGAAGAGGCATGATGAGGGCCATGTGAGGGGATGTCAGGGGAAGTCATGGGGGGGGGGGAGCTTGTTTTCTGCTGCCCTGGCGACTAGGACACAATAGAACAATGGCTTCAAACTACACAAAAGGAGATTCCACCTGAACGTTAGGAAGAACTTTTCCTAACTGTGAGAGCTGTTCAGCAGTGGAACTCTCTGCCCCAGAGTATGATGGAGGCTCCTTCTTTGGGGGCTTTTAAACAGAGGCTGGAGGTCCGTGTTTGATGGATGGCCAGCTTTGAATGCAATTTTCCTGCTTCTTAGCAGGGGGTTGGACTGAATGGCCCATGAGGTCTCTTCCAGCTCTATGCGTCTATGATTCTATGTTCTAGATGCAATGCTAAAATATGTGACAATGAACTCTGGTAAACTTTACAACCAAGGACACTGGAGGAAGACAAAAGGGAGAAGATTTAGTTTGGACAAACCAGAGTGAAGGTTCTGAATGACGCCTGAATGTTAAGTTGGCATTAGTTGCTGCTTAAGAAGGGAGAGGCACTGGGTTGGCTTTGTTTGTTTGTTGAATTTCTGTCTCCCAGCCTTGCCAGGGTGAAAAAAGAATGTGGCAACTTTGCTATGGAAATAGCACTTCTCATGAAACTTAATCATGATGTATCATGTGAGATAATGAAGATATACATCATCTTTCATAATAGCAACACAAATATCACAGCACACTTTGTTCCTCCCTAGGTAATATCTGGGGCCACTTTTTACAAGATGCAATTTAGATGTTAATTTTTTAAATAATGTGTTAATTAAATACATGCAAACAAAAGGTTTAATTCAGATATTAAAATCTATCGTGCACTTAGGACCTTAAAGTTTAGACATAAAACTTAACGAAATATGCCCTGGTTTTTGTCTCATTACTCATGGTAGGAAGGATTTTTGTTTTGTTTTCACAAGAGAAGCACATTGGTAAAATAGAGCAAGAGCCCATGCAAAGCTAATAAACCAAAGAGGGGTTGTTTTTTTCAACTAGTGTAAGCTCAGTTGATTTTTGATTGAGATAATCAAATTGTGGCTAAAACCAAATTTAGTCATATACTGTTATATCATCTGGAGCAGTGTTTCCCAACCAGTGTGCCGCGGCACACTAGTGTGCAGTGAGCGATCATCAGGTGTGCCGTGGGAAATTGGCACTCTTTCCCCTCCTGAAATCTAAAGGCGTTAGTTCTCGGAGTAATCCAAAAAGAACAAGCAAAAGAACGCCAACACAGCAGTCGCTTTTCAAAATCAAATAATTCTATTTCTTGGTATATTTTCTTTCAATCATCATACAAAGTACGGTTGCAGTGGAAACCAAATCATGGAGTTGTCCAAATAATCAATATTTTCAATACTATATTAATGGCATATAGTTCATAAGGTGGTCAACCCAGATTGGTCGACGGTCTAGCCATTTCCGCCATCTTGGCTTCGTCGGGACCTTCAGACCAATGCTCCAAGAAATAAAGTTTCCAAAGTGATCCGGAAAATGTCACGTATATAGTCAATAATTCTCTCGGTTAATACCATCAACAATCTTGCCGGATAGCAAAGTGATGATGGCGGAAACGGCTAGACCGTCGACCAATCTGGGTTGACCACCTTATGAACTATATGCAATTAATATAGTATTGAAAATATTGATTATTTGGACAACCCGGAGACCTTGACTCCTTGGGAGGATTATAAGTTTGAGACTTGTGAATGCAATCTTCATGATTTGGTATCCACTGCACCCGTGCATTTTGTATGATGATTGAAAGAAAATATACCAAGAAATAGAATTATTTGATTTTGAAAAGCGACTGCTGTGTTGGCGTTCTTTTGCTTACTCTTTCCCCTCCTAGCAGCTCTTTCTCCCTCTTTCCCTCCCCAAAGATCCTCCCCGAGGCAAAGGAAGGGCTCCGCCGAATGCCAGGGCCAGGCCTGCCTTGAAGAAGCCTTCAGGAGCCTCAACACACTGTATAAATACATTTAAAAACATATTAACTATATGTATTACTGTGTTAGAGTGTCATTTGGTGTCATTTTGGTTGGTGGTGTGCCCCAGGATTTTGTAAATGTAAAAAATGTGCCACGGCTCAAAAAAGGTTGAAAAACACTGATCTGGAGGATGAGCCTATCAGCACCTAGGAGTTAATAATAGACGTATATGATTGTCACACCCTTTATAAATAAAGGAAATGCCCTGATTTATAAACAGGAGATCGAAGTGAATGGAAAATTGAGTGACCTGATCTTCTTAAGCTTGTGTACACAGGCAGGAAAAAGTAAGCAATGTGGTTGTCACAAAACTGTGGAGTGAGATATTAATCACCAGATTTGTGATTAGGAATAACTTTTTTGATTGATATGCATATATCGGATATATAAAATAGCTAACAGTTTTATTATTTCGACCCCTAATAATTCATAGTACTCTAGTAGAATAGCCAGATTCAAAATAACATGTGGATGATGAAGGAATAAGTAGTAAAATGTAGAATTAATGTACATTTAAACCACCATGGCTCCATACTATGAGATCCTAGGATTTGTAGTTTGGTGAGGCACAAGCATTCATTGACAGAGAAAGCTAAAGACATTGTAAAACTACAACTTCCATGATTCCAAATCATTGAGCCATCTCAGTTAAAGTGATGTCAAACTGCATTAATTCTACAGTGGAGCTGCATCCTTCAGCCTCCACACACCGGAACACATTTCACTACAGCATAACCATTTAATTCAATGTGTTGTCGAAGGCTTTCATGGCTTGAATCACTGGATTGCTGTGAGTTTTCAGGGCTGTATGGCCATGTTCCCGAAGCATTCTCTCCTGACATTTTGCCCACATCTATGGCAGGCATCCTCAAGAGATTTAGAGGTCTGTTGGAAACTGGGCAGGTGGAGTTGATATATCTGTGGAATGTCCAGGGTAGGAGAACAAACTCTTGTCTCCTTGAGGCAAGTGTGAATGTTGCAATTGGCCTGCTTGATTAGCCTTGAATGGCCTGGCTGCCTAGCTGCTTCCTGCCTGGGGAATCCTTTGTTGGGAGGTGTTAGCTGGCCCTGATTGTTTCCTGTCTGGAATCCCCCTGTTTGTTTAGTGTTGTTCTTTATTTAATGTCCTAATTTTAGAGGGGGTTTTAAAATACTGGTAGCCAGATTTTGTTCATTTTCATGCTTTCCTCCTTTCTGTTGAAATTGTCCAGATGCTTCAATGGCTTCTCTGTGTAGTCTGACATGATGGTTGTTAGAGTGGTCCAGCATTTCTGTGTTCTCAAATAATGTGCTGTGCCCAGGTTGGTTCATCAAGTGCTCTGCTATGGCTGACTTCTCTGGTTGAATTAGTCTGCAGTGCCTTTCATGTTCCTTGATTCATGTCTGGGCAATGCTGTTGCATTTGATGGTCCCTATGAAGACTTGTCCACAGCTGCATGCTATATAGCAGACTCCTATAGAGGTGAGAGGATCCCTCTTCCAACAGACCTCACAACCTCTGAGGATGCCTGCCATAGATGTGGGCAAAACGTCAGGGGAGAATGCTTCTGGAACATAACCATATGGCCCAGAAAACTCACAGCAACCTATTTAGTTCAGCGTTCTTCAATTGTCTTTTCACACATGTTTTTAATCATGTATATTTGCATTTTGTCTTTTCCATCTTTCCTTTTTTCTACTATCTTTTTCTTTCACAATTACTCAGAACTATGTAGTTTGAGATTCACACCCCACATCCCTTTTCCTTTGCATGATTCAAAAGTGTCAAATTAGTTGCCAGAACCAGCAAACTCATACAGTAATGCAAGATGAACTCAAACCAGGGAGATAAACACAAGCACATGCTTTAAAATGTTTCTATTTACACAAATACTACACAAAAAAGTTCCCTCATACATACAGTACCCTCATGACTGCAAAAAGTACTGAAAAGCCAGATGCAGATGGGGAGGAATAAATATATATGCTATGAAGACTAACATGGAAAAAAGAGTGACAGTGACAAAATGTGCTATCATTTGCTCCCAGGGCTCAAAGTCAATGCAGCAGGTGATCAGCATGTATTGAAAATAAAAGTAGTAGATATAATCCTTTAGGCGTTTCATGATTGTTTGTCCATTTGAGAGTTGCTTCTGGAAGTTTGTCCTATGAGATCAACAAAGTATAGATGATAACAGTTAAAATGTGACTCAAAAAAAGGATGTGACACAAAGTCCTGTTGGGTTATTGGTTCTGTTCTGTTACAGTTTCGTTAGTGCTACATTTACTCGCCTTCAAATTCTAAGGAATGACTGCAAATGTCTCCTGCACAAATTCAGCTACTAAAGCAAAGATGTGTTCTGTATATGGAGCCCTATAAATTGATTTTCTCTCTTGGAAGAGGTACAATAGTTTAAAGAATTTTGGATGGAAGGGGCACAACTGATTGAAATATCTCTTAAGTAGCAAGGCAAACAACACCTGGAGAGCCACACACTTCCCCATGCTGACTTAAAATGATCTGCTTCTTAGTTGTAATAATATTCGATTAGTATATTACCACAAACATATAACTTACAGAATCCCCGTGTGTGTGTGTTGTTGACTACAAGCCTTGTTGACTCATGCCTTGTTCATGAATTTCATACCATTTCATTAGAGAAGGAGGTGCTTTTTCCAGTATATTATTCTGAAAGATAGCTAGTATCACTTGGGATTCGATGGCAGTCTCTCATCCAAGTTCTAATCTGGGCTGACTCACTTAGCCTCCAAGATCAAACATGATCTGGTGGCATCCACTTAGTACAGCATATGTCATGGCAACACTATGCAACTCACATGTAGAATACCAACGTTTAATAACTGGGTGCCACTGTGCAATGCAAAATACACAGCTGCAATGCAAAAAAGTAGGATGTGGACTTGCAAAAACAAGGTGTAAAGGAAATTGCTGTCTGAGCTGCTCTGCTTGTGTTTCTATCAGCAGATTGCATCAATTGTGCAATGGTAACTTTTTGGCTCTACACATATAGTGTGATTTACTCATATATCCCTAAGTGCATTCTGGCCATAGTGGTTTTGCACCACTGGGATGCTTGAATACAGTCCTGCTAGATATGCCATAATCCTGGGAACTGTTGTTTTGGTATCAGAAATCCAGGGCTATATTTTCTATAGTTGCTACTACTCATAAATGGTTAGAGCCATGGTAGTCCACACTCTGTTTACATCCATGGTAGTCCAGGCTCTGGTTACATCCCGAATAGACTATTGCAACGCGCTGGACATGGGGTTGCCTTCGAAGACTGTTTGGAAGCTTCAAATAGTCCAACGGACAACAGTCAGGTTGATCACCGGAGTGGTGTACAGGGACCATACAACCTCCCTGTTGCATCAGCTCCAGTGGTTGCCAGTCTGCTACCAAACACAATTCAAAATGCTGGCTGTAGCCTATAAAGCCCTAAACAGTTCTGGCCCAGCATACCTGTTCAAACGTATCTCCTCCTGTGAACCACCTAGGTGATGAAGATTGCCGGGGAGGCTCTGCTCTTTGTCCCGCCACCAACACAGGCGCGTCTGGTGGGAACGAGGGGTGGGGTCTTCTCAGTGGTGGCCCCTTGGCTGTGGAACTCTCTCCCCAGTGATATTATAACAATTCTCTCCCTCCTGCCTTCAGAAGAAAAGTAAAAACCTGACTCTGGGGTCAAGCCTTTGGAGATTAACTATGGTGCAAAATATCTATGAAATATGTGCAATGATTTTTGGAATGGCCCTGGATTATGATTGTGGATGGCGTGATTTTAATAGTGATTGTAATGTTTATATGTTTTAATGTGCATTTCAACTCTAATTTTAAAATTTAAATTTAAATGCATTTAATTGTTTGTTCTCTAAAGCATTTGTAAAGCCGACCTTGAGTCCCCTTTGGGGTAGAGAAAGGCAGGATATAAATAGAGTAAATAAATTACTATGTGTTGTGTGTATACACATGCATATAAAGTTTTGTTTGCTTTCAAACAAAACAACAAAGCAGTAGCTTCCAAGCAAAACAATTTCTGATCAGGTTCCCATCATCACTTATTGGGGACGGGGGGATGAGAGGCAAAAAACCTATCCAGCAAGGCTGGCCTTGAATTATACTTCCAAACCAAAAGCTAACAGAAGAAATACGTATTCATCAATATATTATTTGAACAAGATTGTTCCTGATTAATAAGTCCCATATTACCTGTATTGAGTAACAATTTCCTGAAAGTCGATCATTCTCACCGCTTCTATAAAACAATGGAAACACATAGGAATCAGTGTAGAAATGCTGAAAATCTTGTAATAAAGTAGCAGAACTACCTGGGTTTATCTGCAATGTACTAAAAAGTTTAGTACAAAAAAGAAAGTGAGGAGCTGCTGTGTAACTATCTTTATCAGCAAAGAACAGCTAGAAACAGCAACATCTTCATGCAACTGGAGGCACTTCATGAGCAGTTTAGCTACATTCACTGTTAGCAATGTAGGATTGGTTTTCCCTGGCATGATCTCATACAGGGCTCATTTATCCATTTCACGAGGAATAGCCCTCTACATTTCAAAGTGTCTTGAAGATGACCATTTTCCCATCCTGCGTCTTATATCAGGCTATGCCAGTACATGTAACCATGCCAAAACTGGGCCAAATTTTTAAAATTCTTCTGCATTTTGGGTAGATATAGGAATTATAGGCTAGATATGGAAGGGGGTTATAGCGAAATCACAGTGGTTTGGGCACATTCTGGATACTTGGGGGGAGAGGGTCACCAGAAAAAGAAACCCAGATAATTTAAGTGATTTGCCAGTTTGCTACCAGGCTATCGGGCTCAATTCAAAGTGCTGGCTTTGGCCTATAATGCCCTAAACAGTTCCAGTCCAACTTACCTGTCTGAATATCTCTCTCTATGAGCCAGCTAGAGTGTTAAGATCTGCTCTTAGTTCTGCCCCCATCACAAGCATGATTGGTGGGGATGAGAGACAGGGCCTTCTCAGTGGTGGCCCCTCAGCTATGGAACTCTCTCCCCAGTGATATCAGACTGCCCCCCTCCCTCCTGGTATTCAGGAAAAAGTTAAAGACCTGGCTTTGCACAAAGGCATTCAGGGAGTAGTGCTATGTGGAATCCGACTTGAATGTAGCAGCTGGAATAATGATGATGGGACTAGGCATTATGTTTTTAACTTGTTTTATTATATTATGTTTTAACAGCGCCTTTGAATAGAGAGATCACGAGAAATTATGGTTTCCTTTGTAAGAGGTTGAGGTGCCACCATAACTGATTGTAGTGATATGCAATCTGTAATGGGTAAAAGGCTACTCCCTAGACAAAATGTAGGGAAATAATGCTTTCAAATGCCAAAGGAATCTGTCTTAAACTAATGCAGAGGACATTATATGGAAAGTGGGTGGAAATTCAGGGGAAGGAAACATGAAAATTCAGAGAAGGCATATCAACAAATTAAGACATGGAGATGACTCCTGTTACTAATAGAAACTATCAAAGCTTTAAAATGATTACTGATAAAAGTTAAGGACAAAAGTGCTAAAGTAGGTTTACAGCTGAAAATTGAGGGGGGAAATGACCCCAGATTATTCATATAATTTTAAAGTGGGTGATAAAGTCACTAAAATAAGAAGAGTTTTATATTACTTGTCTGTTATTATTAAAATTACAGCATAATCAATAAATCAGAAGATGACCAAGATTTGAAAAGGAAGATATGAAGCTAAAAAGCACAGCATGATAGAAAAGTTAAAACGTTAGTAAGAGAAATTGGGAATTAGGCATCTCTAATTGTCTCCCCATTCCCAGTCATTTGTCAGTTGCTAGTCCTCTCAATGTGGCATTGATTCTTAGATGTAAAGCTTCCTTGTGATCACAAATCATTCATACTGTTCATCTAGCTGCTAGCCTTAGAGTCCTGGCATGATCAAGGCTTGGGAAACAAAGTCAAGGCAGTAGTAGAGTTCAATCTACTTAAGCTGTCACAAAGGCAAGCCCTAAATCAAAGTCAAAATACAGTGCAAGGCTAAAGGAAACAGCATCCATCCAGAGAGCAGGTAAAGTTAGTGAAACCGATTCAGAGTCAAGAAGTCTAGAATTCAAACCACTAAATCCCAATTAAGAGATCTCTATCTGATGACGTGTCAGTCACATTTCAGGCACGAAACACAGGGCTATTTTATTTATCGTGTCGGACGTGAACCGAGGGTACAAAAGATTTAAAAAATTCCTCTCGGCATTACTTCACGAACGAAGATTCTTAGGAAGGACTCATCCCACGCTTTCTACAAGCACGTTGATGACTAAAAAGGCCAATCTGAGATAGGCAAGTTCGGTTGCAGAAAGCACAGCAGAAAGTCTCCTTGGGTGATGTTGTTTCCAAGTTGCGGTTCTTTTTGCATTGTCGTTTCTCTTCGAGACCCATTCGGCGTGTCTTCTCGAAAGAGGCCGCAGCATTATGGATAGTGCGTCTCCATGCCTCCCGATGTGAGGCCAGGATGGACCATTGTTGGTGATCAATCTGGCCGAGCATGAGATGTTGTTTCAGGGAGTCCTTATATCTTAATTTTTAAAATTAAGTTTGACTTAAAACCAGAATATTACTTGTTAAACCTGATGGACTTCTACTTAGGAAAAAATAATGATAAGCTACTATATTATTTGATAGCCACGGAGAGAACTGTCCTGGTACAAAAATGGAACAATAGAGACTCCATGGATCATCAAAATAAGGGAGTATATGGATATGGACTCTTTATTATTCCTGATCCACGACCAAAATAAAGGGAATAAAACGGACTGGCTACCATTAAGTAGATACCTCGAGGAAATAAAAATATTACAGATGGATGAAATCTGGATATTAAAAGAAGAAAAGCAGAATAAAGAGGCATGATAAAAAAGAAAGAAAAAAGAATAAGAATCTTATAGTTGCTCCCTGTGGAATGGACTGGAAGTCTTTTAATTATCCCACTCCTTTCTTTTCTTTTCTCCCCCTTGTTTCCTTTTTTCTTCCTCCCCAATCACAAGCCATATCCGACATCCGTGCACCTCGCCCCTCCTCCTCACCTAACATCTTACCCTGGTCCCATAACTGTAAAATTTCTACAATAAAGATGATTTAAAGGAAGAAGTGAACCGAGGGCACAGTTGTAATGTATGTAAAAACATAAGAGTTCTAAAACTTGGCTTTATACTGAATGTCCTTTGATCAGTAGCTGGCCACTTGGAGTGCCTCTGGTGTGGCTATGAGAAGGTCCTCCATTGTGCATGTGGCAGGGCCCAGGTTGCATTGTAATAGGTGGTCTGTGGCTTGCTCTTCTCCACCCTTGCATATCATGGACTCCACTTTGCGGCCCCATTTCTTAAGATTGTCTCTGCATCTCGTGGTGCCAGAGCGCAAGCTGTTCAGCTACTTCCAAGTCACCCAGTCTTCTGTGTCCCCAGGAGAGAGTCTCTCATTTGGTATCAGCCATGGCTTGAGGTTCTGGATTTTAGCCTGACACTTCTGGACTCTTGCTTGTTGATGTGTTCCTGTGAGTATCTCTAAGTAAATCTTAGAAAACTATTTTTTTATTTAAGGTGTTTGTGTGCTTGCTGATATCCGAACAGACGATGGGCCGGAGATGTCACTGCCTTGGTCCTTTCATTGTTGGCTGCTACTTCCCGGCGGATGTCAGGTGGTGCAATACCAGCTAAACAGTATAATTTCTCCAGTGGTGTGGGGCGTAGACATCCTGTGATAATGCAGCATGTCTCACTAAGAGCCACATCCACTGTTTTAGTGTGGTGAGATGTGTTCCACACTGGGCATGCGTATTCAGCAGCAGAGTAGCAAAGCACAAAGGCAGATGTCTTCAATGTGTCTGGTTGCAATCCCCAGGTTGTGCCAGTCAGCTTTCGTATGATATTATTTCTAGTGCCCACTTTTTGCTTGATATGTAGTCAAGCAGTACTTCTTATAAGCCAGAGAACGGCCCAGGGTGACTCCCAAGGGCTGATCTGGCTTAAACTTGAGTAAGGCTGCATTCATACCTTGTCCCAGTTTACGTTAACTCAGGGGAAAGCCCAAATCCTGATCCAGGGCTGCCAAGACAACTGACCAGTTCCTAATTGGAACTGGTGGGAGCCTGGGGATATGGGATGGCAATTCCCTGTCATTCCATCCCCATGTTGCCACTGTCTCCAGTCACACACCCCTTACCTTCTCTTGGGTGCCGTAGCTGACATCAGCAAGAGACATGGCAATGGAAGGAGAGGGGGATTCCCTCCATCCCCCTACCAGCTTCCTTAGCGCATGGGCACTTTGGCTGATTTCAACCAAAGTGCCATAGAGCAAAATATGGCAGTAATATACTGCCATGGTTAGAGGATCACTGCTCGATTGAGTCTGAATCAATGTTTTATATGTGCATGTGTTTTATTTTATTGTATTTTGTATTATGTTCGCTTTTATGTTTGTTTTTAGGCACTTTGTGCTGTCTGTAAGCCGCCCCGAATCTCTTTGGGGAGATGGTGGCGGGATATTAAAATAGGTGAGGTGTCATGGTTTGGGAAAGCCATGACACAGAAGGCAGGGGGAATCCTTAGGGTGGTTGCTCAGTGGATCTGAACCATATTTGGCACAGCTAGGCAATTGGTATTCCTTGCCACCTCTGAAACAGTTCAAGAAGACCCTACCTGGACACCATGCAAGTCTGATTCAGAATCCTGGAGATTGGAGATTGAGCTGGCATTATCTGTCAATGTAGAAAGGACCTTCTTGTTTTTTTCAATATGTGCTAAACTAACTGACCTGGGGAGCTAGTATAAAAAGTCTGATTGTATTGGGAACTGACAAAAACCTTCTAGAATAAACAAATGAGCTGGTCTAAGCAAAGATATTTCTCTAGACTTGAGTGAGGAACTGAGGTCCATTTCCGAGCACAATTCAAAGTGCTGGTCTTAGCCTACAAAAACCTATACAGCTCCGGCCCAACTTACTTTTCTGAGCCTATCTCCCTCTACGTTCCAACTCGTAGTTCAAGATCCTCCAGGGAGGCCCTGCTCTTGGTCCCACCAGCTTCACAAATGTGTCTGGTGGGCAGGGGCGGTCCTTCAGGTAGGCCAAGTAAGCGGCCGCATAGGGCGCCATCTGGGAAGGGGGCGCCATCCTGGCCGCATGGGGCGCCATCCTGGCTCTGCCAATGTTCCTCAGGCAGTGCCGCAGCTGCCTGCTTTTGGGCCCCGGCCTTGTGCTCTCCGACGCCGCTTCTGGACATGCGCGGAGGTTTTCGCGCAGGCACAGTTGCTCTGGAGCTGAAGTTGAGCACAGGAGCAACTGCACATGCACGAAAACCTCCGCGCATGCCCAGTAGCTCCCTTGCGCAGAAGCCTGTAAGCAAAGCACTCCCTATCGGGCAGGCAGGGAGTGCTTCCTCTCCCTTTGTCTCGCGTGTTTTGGGAAGGAGAAAAGAATCAGTGAAGGAAGTGTAAGTGAAGGAATGAATGAAGGGCTTTCCTCCTCCTCCTCTGTGACCTCTTCTCTCCCTCCTTCCTTTCTTCGGCTCTATTTCTGTCTAGACCTGAGGGGCCTGAGGCTATGAGGAGTTGTGGGAGTTGGAGGCCAAAACACTGAGAGGAGGGAGGGAGGGCCCAAGTTTGCCCAGGCCGCGCTGCCTGTTTTCGACCTCATTTGAACATTTTGGCTGTTCTTTCTATTTACATTTACATTGGGATCCTAATTTTGGACTTATGGGAGACTCCTATGAATTATGAGATGGGTGGTAGGTAATATATTCTGATTTTGATGCATTTACATTGCATTTCTTGTTGATTATTATACAGTTCTGCTTAATATTGTCATACAATATAATAAAAATACAATATAACAATAGAATGATATATTTTATATTACATGTAATATTACAAACAATATTGCAGTATAGTGGTATTGTACAAAATAGTAATATGTAATATTTTATTTTACTTTATTTTGGGTTATCTGAGTTTTATAGGAGTAATGAAAATATTTAGTAGAGGATAATTTTATTTAAATAAATAATTTTATTTATTATTTTATAATAATAATATAATAGAATGTTATATTATATTATGTCAATATATTATAATATAATTATATTGTCATGATATAATATAGTATGAGTATGGTATAATATATTGTATTGATACAATATAATACTACTAATGGTATTGTGATATTATAATTGTATTATAATTATATATTTGTTTTACATGGGGGGGGGGGGGGAATAATGATTGGAGGGGGGCGCCAAACTAATGTTTGCTTACCATTTAAAATTACCTTAGACCGCCCCTACTGGTGGGGACGAGGGACAGGGCCTTCTTGGTGGTGACCCCCCCACACCTGTGGAATTCACTCCCCAGCAAGATCAGGTCAGCTTCATCCCTCCTTTCTTTTAGGAAGAAATTAAAACCATGGTTCTGGAATCAGGTTTTTGGCCAGCAGGCGTGACAGTACTTTGGATGTCGAACTGGACTACATGGTTGTGATAATGATAGGAATGGCTATATGACTGTGATAATGTTTTAATTGTTTTTCATCTATCTTCTTATTTATTGTTTATATTGCTGTTATAGTTGTTATATTTGTTGTGGCACTGAATTGTTGCGGCACTCTGAGTCTGTCCATCCGTTCGTCCCTGGGGGGGGGGGGGATGAGAAGAGCAGGGTAGAAATGTTGTAAATAAATAATAAATAAACGGTGGAAATGATGGGACCCTAGAGAACTGAACCCTGCATCTATTAAAAAATTTAAATGCCTCAAAAAATCTATGGGGGGCATGGAGGTATGTTTTAGGTTCTTACTCCTAGAGGGCATTTTGAAACCATTTTTTAAAAATCATTGCAAAATTTTGTTTTGAAATGGGTCTTTGAGGTGGCTCTGAACATGATGTAAATTGAACAATTTGATAAATAATAATATTTTGACTCCTTGGGATTCCCGGGGGCCACCAAAATAGCCCAGGGCTGTGCTTTGCTCACTCTAATTTAGATCCTAACAAGATCTAAAATTAGCTAGCATGTAAAATATTATGATCTAAAACCTCTCCTTTGAAATCAGTTATTTATTGTTTATAAGTATTGCCAATACCTTGGGAACATTTTTGGAGGGGGGAGTAGACTGCATGCTAGAGAACCAAACTCAGATGGCTCCTAATAAAATATACCTTCTACCTAAATGTTGAAGGACCACATTTTCTTATGTTTCGCTTTTCTACAGTAATTATTAACAAGAAAAACGTATCCCCAGCAGTGTCATATAATCTATATCCTGCCTTGATGTTTAATTTGTTCAGAAAACAGCAAATCAAATTACTGTGGTGTAGATATACCACCTAATGCATTGGTTCTCAACCTTCCTACTGCCGTGACCCCTTAATATACTGCAGATCCTCATAAAATTATTTCCGTTGCTACTTCATAACTGTAATTTTGCTCCTGTTATGAATCGTAATGTAAATATCTGATATGCAGGATTTATTTTCATTCACTGGAACAGATTTGGCACAAATAACCGATACGCCCAAAATTGTATACTGGTGGGGTTGTTGGGGGGGGGGTGATTTTGTCATTTGGGAGTTGTAGTTGCTGAGATTTATAATTAACTTACAATCAATTCTGAACTTCACCAACAATAGAATTGGGCCAAACTTCCAACACAGAACTCCCATGACCAACAGAAAATACTGTGTTTTCTGATAGTCTTTGGTGACCCCCTTCCCCAGGGGTCCCTATCCCTAGGTTGAGAAACACTGGCTGAATGCCTTTCAGTGGACATAAGAACTTCTCACAGTATCAAATTTATTTTTTCTCCCTTTCTTTCCATTTTGGTGTCTCTCCCCAATGCTGATGGCTACGCTCAAATTATAGATGGAGTAAAGAAGTGGGCCCTTAATAAAAACATCCACAAGTTCCATCCCTGGCATCTATCAAATGGAAGCAAATAATAATTTGCATTGAATGAATAGCAGAAAACTTGTAGGATAGAGTCCTTCTTCAATAATTCAAGCACTACCTACGGGAAGCCAGAATTAATTATACTTGGCAGGAGAACACAAACCAAGAAGTAGATGAACCTGGACAGCAAAGCAGAAAGGCTCACTAAAACTGGATAAAATCTCTGTTTGCCTTCTATGCACAGACAGATAAAAACTAGTAAAGTTTTTTTCCCAAGAAAACAATAATAATCTTACACATTATTTCTTTAGTAAACTGAGAGAAAAGAAACTGCTGATGGTATAAATTGTCTTCTTGCCTTCCTGTGAATCTACGCAGAAGAATATCTACTGAATCTACATAGAATAATACATGCAATACCCTTTTCTCTTCCCACATACCTTTAAAGAAGATGTTCTCCTTTGACTTTCCAAACAAAAAGGGGAGAAGACCATTTCAGAAAAGGAGGTAAATATCTCACCTTTGTATGAATCTGGATGAGGAAGTCTTCCTGGTGCGCTTTCCGGCAAGGTTGCTCAGTTAATACTGAAGCATGAGATTCATCAGCTTCTTTCCCAATCTTGGTGTGGCAACTGTTTCAGATGCCTTGCCCGCCCATCCTCTCATGTCCTAAATTTAAAACTAGATATGTCTGTATACACAGGTGCAGTTCCACAGGCTATAATTTCACAATCTACTTTGAAGAAAGCATCCTTGAGGAACATCGTTGGAAAGAGACGTGAAATAGGATTTTAGGCATAGTTTCAGACTGAAGTAGGATTAGACTTTGATTCTAAGCAAAATTCTTGCAAATATGTTCCACCAAAGTGGATGGAATGACTTCAAAATAACTGTTTTAGACATAAAAGACACAGAACAATAGACTAGTAGCACTTTAGGATAATTTTGGATAAATGACACATTATTCTGAGTTTGACTTCCTGTAGTTTTGAAGCTGCACAGTTGCTAACATTTTGCAACTCCTGTTCCTGTTCTTTGACAGCAGCCTGGCACAAAATTTAAACAAGCAAGTCTGCATCTTAACATACAGATAGTATTATGATTCAAATGGTTAATTTCTTTGGGCTTGGCTGCTATTAAAGGCAGAGGTGCAGGAACAATTTAAAAAATGACACCCGTGCTTTATCATTCAGCACCAAAGTGTTTTACAATTAATTACCCGATTGTAACGTTTGGACATTTCTTACACATCTAACCTTTCAGCAGAAGACAACAACATTATTTTTAAAAGTATACAATTACCTTCAGACTATGTGTACAAGGTTTATACATAAATGTTGTGTTTAGACTTGAATCCCATCTCAAAGAGATCTCATTATGTAAGTATATGCAAATACAGATATCCCTCCCAAATGAAAACAAAATGACATAATTCCTAGATTGGAACACTTGCAGTTACTGTAGAATCATATTGGACTCAGACAGAACAAACGAGAACGTTATGTTTGCATAAAATTTGTGTTTGGAGTGAAACATGAATCTTGTTTGTGTTGTCGAAGGCTTTCTTGGCCGGAATCACTGGGTTGTTATGAGTTTTGCGGGCTGTATGGCCATGTTCCAGAGGCATTCTCTCTTGATGTTTCGCTCACATCTATGGCAGTGATGTAAAGTGTTGCAATGCTAATCAAGGTGATTAATTGCAACATTCACATTTGCCTCCAACAGGCAAGAGTCCTTTCTCCCACCCTGGACCTTCTAGAGATATATAAACCTCCCTTGCTTATACCTCACAACCTCTGAGGATGCCTGCCTTAGATATGGGAGAAATATCAGGAGAGAATGCTTCTGAAACATGGCCATACAGCCCGCAAAACTCACAGCGGCCCAATGAGTCCCATCCTTGGGGGAAAGACTGGATCTAAATAAAGTATTTGATGCAAATTGAGTATTAATTTTGGTGTGATAATGTCCTCTTTATTGGACACCTATTTTTTCCTACAGTCAAAATATATCCATCATAAATCATACAAAACTGTTTCACCCTGATAAAATATTTGGATGTTTGATTTATTAACACTGACTTGCACAATGTATCTGTGCCTGCAGCAATTCATGTAAATCTGTTTTAGACTTATGAAATGTTTTTATGTTTCCTTTATTAATACAGGTGAGACAAACTGTGGACATGTGCTTTGGTGTAATAAATGTGTCAGAGAGTGAGTGTATGGAAGTGTGTTTGTTTACTCTTTGCATTGTTTGAAATTTGGTTATGTTGACTTATGTACAATTAAGTTTAACACATATAAGTTTGTAAAAGGCGACCTCATGGATAAATCAAGGATCATTCTGAAAGGAGAGAGTGCCAGCACTGCCTTTTTCTCACTCAGGTAAACAAAATGATTTTCACCACTTTAAAAAAGTGGTTAAGGAACAATATCAGCTTTTATCAAACAAGTTACCATTTTCTTCTTTGAGTAGAGTGGTAAAAGGCCAAGATGTAAGTCTATCTCAGAAGAACAGCAGCAATTTGGCACTTGTCCTTAAATGAGCAGTAGGAGAGTAGATGTTGATACTCATTTGAGATGCTCCCAGCATAGAATAAACTCTTGTCTTTTGCTGCTTAACTTAGAGAAAAGGGTGCCTCCTTTGGATAACAGTTAAAGTACAGTGTTTACATTGACCCATTGATAAGTCAACCCAGTTTTTTTCGATTGATTTTATTAAAAATTCTAAACTTAGTAAAAAGGTATGGCATTCTCCTATAGTCAAGCCCGGAGGGGCTGAGTTTGGTTCGGGGGGCTGAGACTGGGTGGAAGAGGGTCTACCCTAGCAAATCTTTTGTATTGTTATCCCAATAACCCCATTAATGTGGGATATAATGAGCATGGTGATCAGATCATGATATGAATAAACATAACAGTTTAAATAATGTACCAGTAAGGCCTTTTGCAGACCACCCTGAGAATTCTAGCCCCCTGGCTACATGCCTGCCTATAGTGATATATAACAAAAGGTAAATAAGTGTGCCATTCTATGGAAACTTACTCTGACCATGAGTAACACTAAATTTAGTGAGGCTATCTCCCAAATAAACATGCATAGGGCATAGCCTTAATATGAATTCAGTTCCACAGTAAATTCCAAGATTCTCTACAAGAAAATAAGTAAATGCTCTTTATTCTTTCTGCCTTTATACCCCATTTTTATTCACTTTTCTCAAGACTATCATAGAAAACATCTACATAATGAACTGAAATAACATTTCAATCGGAATTTTGATAACAAGTGAGCATCCTAAGAAATGTTTTACTGAACAAGAACTTGAAGATAATAACATCATCTGGAAAAGGAAAGATTTTCACAATTTTTTTTTCAAACACATAGTGACAGTCAATAAGTGGCATAAAAGATAAGGAAATAATCATGGTGGTTTCGTTGACACTTTTTAAAAAAAGGTTTCATGTTTTTCTATAATAATAGTAATAATAATCATCTTTATATCCTGCTTTTCTCCCTCACGGGACCTAAAGCAGCTTACAACATATTAAAATCATGTAAACAACAATTCAAATATATTGATAATAAGTATAAACATCATAAAATAACACTTTAAAACAACAATAATATACATTCACATTCTCCAGAGTCTCCACTTGTACACACAATGCTTAAATAACATGAAAAACATGTAAGGAAAAGAAAGGTCAAGTCTATATTACAGATGATAAGTTCACATCATGGCTGAAATGGTGCTTTCAGGTTGCAAGTCAAAAAGATGGCGGACATGCCCCAGAACAGCATAAAAAATGTATGCCAATAACATAGAAGTAATAAGGAGAAAGCCATGGAAGACCCACCATTCAAATGAATCCATGAGATAGGTCATTGTGACCAGCTGGAATTGCCAGTAGAACCAAGAGATGTTGTTGATCATACGCTTAATAACCATCGTTTTTAAAGGATTTCCCAACTGTTACACCTAATAGTAGTAAAAGAAAAGAAAAAAAGACATTTAGGGTGGTTTGAGACAACACATACATATGGCTATTTAAGACAATAGTAGTGTTGGAATTTAAAACACATCTGAAGATCTATCTCTTCCGGTAGGTTTACCCAAGCCATTTTAACAATGAACTTTAAACTCACATCTTGTAATTACTGTATTTTAATCTTTGGCCTGTGTGTTTTAATATGTGTATATTACAGAAATACATTCTAATATATGTATTTTATACAATGTTTATGACAAGTTGTTTTTAACTATCTTGTGGCTCACCTTGAGAAACAAGGAGAGGTAGGTAAGAGAAATAAGTTAACAGAAATAAGAATTTCCAGAGACCCCAGGAGTATTGTTTCCTTTGAAGGAGGGCAGGGGTTCAACTCAGGGACTCAATTCCAGTTTAGGAACAGTTTCAATCACTTCACGGCAGTACTGGATGGAGCTCAGAGCACTGAGTAATAATAATAATAATTTTATTTCTTACCCGCCTCTCCTCACAGCTCGAGGCAGGTTACAACAGAGAAAGGCTGAATCAGAGTGGATAAGGCCAGATGTAATTCTTACTTACGGTGGAAATTTTCCAGTGAAGTGTACACAGCAGCACTCAATTTCATGCATGTCTACTTAAGACCAAGCTACAGTGGAACAGCTTCCCTGCCTGCAAAGCACATACTGCTTCCCTGAGTACTAATCTAAGTTCAACTTGTAAACACTTAAAAACTGTGTTTTTGTTCATCATTAATTAAAGGTAGCAGTAGATGGATCTGTCTGAGGTATCCTTTCCAGAACAACAACTTCTGTCCTTCCAGATCACTGATCAGAGCAAATACTAATCAGTGATAAGATGGTTTCGATTTTAATGCTCAGAGCAAGGAGAGGCTACTGTTGAAGGCATAAGTCTCCCAGGAGATTTTGGAAGGTTGCACCCCTTACAGAAAAATAATGCAAGAAAACTTTTGATCAAAAATACACCATATTCCCTCTTGTGGGCTTGGGTTCTGGGGCCCTAGGTTAATTTAATATGAGACAAAGCCTCTTTTTATTACAATGGGAAATAACCCCGAGGTAATTTCCTACTCACTTTTTCTTCTTTTCTTTTTTTTAAAGGCCTCTAAAATTCCCCAGGGGAGTCCCAAAATGCAACACAAACACCCTACAGAGGGCATTTGGGGAATTGAGAGGTAAAACCTTGGGATCTAGGGGCCCATAGAAATTGCTTTGTGGTGTAGTTTGCCTATTTCCTGAACTAGAGGGAACGGCTGCCCTTTCCCAAAGTGAAAAGGAGCAACTGCTCTCAAACATAACAGTTATAAGACTGATAGATCCCAATATAATATTTTGATGCTATTTGGACTTTCCTTTGGACTTCATGACTCAGTTGTCTGCTTACTTTGTTTGAAAGGTTTCTTCATTGAACATGTATCCCTGAACTCTGTATATATTGGGATATATCAGTCTTACAACTGTTATGTTTGAGACTGGTTGCTCCATTATATTGAACTGTATATTGAAAATTATATGCTATATGCTCTTTGAATGTTATACTTTCTCCTTACACAGATTGCTTTAGTTTGTTCTGACATTCAACAAGTATTCTGGGACAGTATATAGTGGTATTGCCCTTTCCCAAAGGCAGAAGTGGGCAACTAGCAGAATAAAGCTTTGGACCTATTCAGGACAACCAACAGTACTTAATCCACAATAATCAACTTCAGCCCAGATAATAATTTGTACTGCTTTAAAGCAACAATACTGCATGTTTAGAAGCCTTTGGTTTATTTACACACACACACACACACACACACACACACACAAATACATTATGTGTTTGTAGAAGGAAGTCAACTTGCCAATAGATTTTCCTCTATGGTCGGGTTTCTCTTGATGTCCGAGGAGATGAGAAGAAACGTCAGACAGGCAGAGTGAAGAAAAGGAGCCAAACTGCACAGAAGGAAACAAAAAGGGGATATGTTGTCAGTTCTCACTGGGTGCAGCTGCACTACATATTTATATTGAGTTTATAGCAGTTTAACATCTTCCAAAGATAGACAGCCAAAGTGGCATATGACTTGAGTGTTTAGCTAGAACTCTAGACCAGCAATCAGATTCATGCTTTGCTAGTGAACCCCAGTGACTGTTCAGACTTAGAGGAAGATAATGACAAAAGTTGGGGTATTTCTTTAGAACAAGAATGAACACACACACACACACACACACACACACACATCTATCTATCTATCTCAACATGACATTTCTCTTCTGGACATTTTTCTGGCAGTCCTCAGAATCAACTGCATCAATTTGTTCCTAGCCTTGTTGGTTTCTTTTTCTTTTTTAATTCTGAGTCACATTAGAACCAAAAGTATTATCTCCTTTTTAATTGCATTGGTGTGTCAGTGGCCTGTTGTACTAACGCTATAACCTGAAGACAAGAGAAAATTGCCCTTCAAATCACAGGACTATCTAAGGCAGGAGTGCTCACACTTTTTCAGCATGCGAGCTACTTATAAAACAACAGATTGCTTTAGTCAAAATGATCTACCTACCCACTACTCAGAGAGCCATAAAAGCAAAATATTTGGAAATTTATTTCAGTGAGAGCCATATAATATATTTTAAGACTGAATTCAACTAAATGTGAGTATAATAAGCCCCTGAATTTATTCATAATAATAATAATGATGATAATGTTCATTCAGCCTCTGCTACTACTACTACTACTACTACTACTAATAATAATAACGACAACAACAACAGGTTCCTAGAGTAGAAGGATACCTCCAAGGGCCATCCAGTCCAACCTCCTTCTGCCATAAGGGAAAAACACAATCAAAGCATTCCTCACAGATGGCCATTCAGCCTCTGATAGCAATAATAATAACAATGGGTTCCTAGAATAGGAGACCTCCAAGGCCTATCCAGTCCAACCTCCTTCTGCACTTGGGCGGCATCGGAAGCCTGCGGAGTGGGACTGAGTCTTCCTCCAGCCCTGCCAGCGATCTATCAGGACACCCTACGCGATCTACCAGTAGATCGCGATCTACCTATTGAGCACCCCTGATCTAAGGAAACCACAACCTTGGGGGGGGGGGGGTATTTTGAAAAAAATTCTTTTAAAATTCCTTAGTACAGATCCAAGAATTGCATTTAAAACAATAGAATCCATGATTGGAGGTGACCACAAATGGCAAAATGCAAGAAACTGTATCAGGAGAACATATATTTCCTGGAAACAAAACAAAAGACCTTATTTGTTATTAGTATTATCATTATTTTTATCATGCTTGTTTGTATTCTACGTTTACCTACAAACTGACTGTCTATACATTAAAATACAGCTGAAACATACAACATGTATAATATTAAAAATAATACAAGCCTTCAAAACTGAGGACATAAAGACATTTTTTTTAAAAAACATGCTGATTTTATAGGAATCAAAGGTTCTAAATCCAAAGAAAACCCCAGATCACAGATTTGCTCCATCAGAAACATTGTTTTCAAAATTAGCTTTGACATTTTAATAACCATTTTACTTTACTTTTTAGCAGGAAAGGCTCCAGGAACAGCTTTGAGATTGGATTTCAGCCCCGTCAATCCAAAAGATAACACATAGAAGGAAAAGGGATGGGCAGGAAAAAGAAAAACCAGAAAATCCGTGCTTTTAGAATAGCCAGGTCAGGTGTGATGTTGGCTGTTCCAGGTTTCCTAAAGCAGTATTTTTTCAACCTTTTGAGCCATGGCACATTTTTTTACATTTACAAAATCCTGGGGCACACCACCAACCAAAATGACACAAAATGACACTCTAACACAGTAATACATATAGTTAATATGTTTTAAAATATATTTATACACTCAGTGTGAAACCTGGGCCTGTTTCGATGGACACAACATATATATGACTTCCTCTCACATACTTATACATGACTATCATGTCTTCTCTCAGCCTTCTCTTCTTCAGGCTAAACATGCCCAGCTCTTCAAGCCGCTCCTCATAGGGCTTGTTCTCCAGACCCTTGTGAAATTTCACCCTGAGTCAAACTTGCTTCCAGACAACTATGGATGTCATAAAGCTGTTATAAACAGTTCCTTGGGGGAGGGGGGCAACTCTCAAAAATCCAGTAAAATCGTAAAAATAAACATTTCAAGCAGAGAGGCTCAATTTGTTTCTTCGAAACCTGTGAATGCTTTAGCCTCCCAATGCTCCCGGGTTCGCTCACTGCCCAATTCACCGTTGTGGAGCTTCCAGCATTCGGCGGAGCCCTTCCTTTGCCTCGGGGAGGATCTTTGGGGAGGGAAAGAGGGAGAAAGAGCTGCTAGGAGGGGGAAGAGTGCCAATTTCCCATGGCACACCTGCTGATCGCTCACGGCACACTAGTGTGCCATGGCACACTGGTTGGGAAACACTGTCCTAAAGGGTCTCAACGGGTTCCAAAGAAAGTGCCTTACGTATGAGTTAATTTCCTTGAATGGCTGTAATACAGCTGGAAATCATTTGCCTTATGGAGTGAGGTCTCAGTCTGACAGGCTCTTTTTCAATCTGCCAGAGTCTTGTCACTCTCACCGTGGTCAGTGAGATACATGAGGGTGCAGATGATGCCACCAGCTTTATTGATGTTTAAACCAGGGCTGTCCAACTGGCGGCCCGGGGGCCGTACACTGCCCCCCCAGCCTGTTGGGCACGGCCCCCGCTATTCTCCCGGCCGCCATTTTTAATTTTTTTAAAAAATCTTTTAAAAAAAATGGCGGCCGAGGGGAGGGGGGGCAGGGCAGGGAGGAGGAAGTGAGCCAGCTCCTCCTCCCTGCACCGCCTCCGTCCCTCTCCGCGCCGCCGATTGCATCGGGCGCCAGTGAGAGGGACAAGGGTGGTACAAGGAGGAGGAAGAGGGCTAGCTCCTCCTCCCTGCACTGCCCTCTTCTTCCCTCTCTCGCGGCGCCGATGCCTTGCAAGGGAGGGGGTCCAGGCGGGGCCTCCGTCCCTTGCAAGGCATCCCGGCAGGAGCTGAAGCCAGCGCCGGCTTCAGCCGCTGCGATCCCTTGCAAGAGAGGGGGTCCCCGGGCGGGGCCCTCCGCCCCTTGCAAGGCATCCCGGCAGCGGCTGAAGCCAGCGCCGGCTTCAGCCGCTGCTGCGATCCCTTGTAAGAGAGGGGGTCCCGGGCGGGCCTCCGTGCCTTGCAAGGCATCCGGCAGCGGCTGAAGCCAGCGCGGCTTCAGCCGCTGCTGCGATCCCTTGCAAGAGAGGGGTCCCCCGGGCGGGGCCTCCGTGCCTTGCAAGGGATCGCAGCAGCGGCTGAAGCCATCGCCGGCTTCAGCCGCTGCTGCGATCCCTTGCAAGAGAGGGGGTCCCTGGCGGGCCTCCGTGCCTTGCAAGGGATCGCAGCAGCGGCTGAAGCCAGCGCCGGCTTCAGCCGCTTCTGCGATCCCTTGCAAGAGAGGGGGTCCCGGCGGGGCCTCCGTGCCTTGCAAGAGATCGCAGCAGCGGCTGAAGCCAGCGCCGGCTTCAGCCGCTGCTGCGATCCCTTGCAAGAGAGGGGGCCCCGGCGGGGGCCTCCGTGCCTTGCAAGGGATCCTGGCAGCAGCTGAAGCCGGCGAAACCGCCAGCCTCATCTGCGGCTAGGATGCCTTGGAAGGGAGGGGGTGCCACGTGGCTCCTCCCTCTCTCCCAAAGCTTCCCGGCAGCCGGGCCGGGCGGGGCGGGGCGGCCGGGCCGGGCCGGGGCGGGGGCCGGGCCGGGCCGGCGGCCCCCAGGTCATCAGTGACCTGGAATCCGGCCCTTGGCCGGTTAGATGTTGACAGCACTGGTTTAAACCATTGGTCTAACAGCCTCGGTTTTCTTTCCTCTGTTGTGTAACCAGTACTGAATACTAAATCAATTCTATTCTCTGTGTGTGTGTGTGTTTGTGTGGAGGAAGGAAAGGAACTGAAGTGAAAACATCTCAAATGGTATTAGCTTTATTATGCAGGGTGAGGATCATCCTGAGTTAAAGTATTTGTTGTGCATATACTCCACATTTCCTCCTAGGAACTCAAGGCAGAATACACAGTTCTTTTCTGCCCACTTTTGTCTCTTTTAACCTTATTTGCTAGGCTCAGATTGAGACAAGGGCATCCTTGCTTTTAAGCCATCCCTCCCATAGCACCTTGGTTTTCAGGACTCTCCAAGGCAGGTATGTATTTAGTTTTTGAAGGAAGGAACAAGTAAGTTTAGCAATTTTCTTCCTGTTGGGAGAAAGTCTTGAAATAGTGCACAATTGTCAAGAGCTTTTCATTACAGTTCAATATTTATCCCCCCCAATCCACATGTGGTATTTTTATGCAGAAAACAGCATTATCTGTATAGGATTTTAAAATATCAAAGATTCTCACCTGTTCCACATTCTTCTTGTCAGGGAACCCTGGCACTCAAAAATGTTTTTCGATTATTTTTTTAAATACAGTATTTGTGAATATTCTTTTTTTCCCTGTCCCAAAGTTAGACATTCATGTCACAGGTGGTTCTGAGCCTGACTCAACCTGTTTGAATCAATGTTGCCATGACCAATGCTTTTCTACTTGCATAAGTAGGGAGGTGGTAGAACCACTTATGTAGTAGTAGTAGCAGTAGTAGTAGCAGCAGCAGTAGTAAATTTTATTGATTAGCCCTTAGGCCATATCGCAATACCAAACCAAACAAAAAGGCTTGACAAAACTTGATTATGCTCTATATTATAAGTTAAGTAAAATATTTATAACAATACAGTAAATAAATATGATAAAACTAAATATATACATCATGTTTCCTTATCACCCCTACAATTTATCCCAGTCAGCCCCACATAAGTGGTTCTCAGATGTATTGCTTTGCTTAAAAACAGAGCTATTGTATATGTTATTTTTGGATCTTGACCACACATAAAATATGTTATGCTGATGTGGGATTCCCAATAAAGTATCTGTTTGATATATGAACCAAGGTACAATTGTAAAACGGCTTATGGACCTGCTCATTATCCAATAAAGCATGATCAAAAATTAATCATTTATATGCTTTTATCACATGTCAACAAAAAGCTTAGAATAGCTTTGAAGGAGAGCCCAAAGGCTGTTTTTCATGGTGATTTTTTTATATCATAGATAAAATGATCAAAGCCAGGTTTTCTGTATTTTTAATAATTGTGTAATTGGCACTGTTTTATGAGGTGCTGTGTTTTAGGCATTTATCTCTCTAGAACAGTGTTTTTCAACCTTTTGAGCGCGGCACGTTTTTACATTTACAAAATCCTGGGGCACACCACCAACCAAAATGACACAAAATGACACTCTAACACAGTCATACATATAGTTAATATGTTTTTAAATGTATTTATACACTCAGTGTGAAACCTGGGCCTGTTTCGATGGACACAACATATATATGACTTCCTCTCACATACTTATACATGACTATCATGTCTCTCTCAGCCTTCTCTTCTTCAGGCTAAACATGCCCAGCTCTTCAAGCTGCTCCTCATAGGGCTTGTTCTCCAGACCCTTGTGAAATTTCACCCTGAGTCAAACTTGCTTCCAGACAACTATGGATGTCATAAAGCTGTTATAAACAGTTCCTTGGGGGAGGGGGGGGGGCAACTCTCAAAAAATCCAGTAAAATCGTAAAAAATAAACATTTCCAAGCAGAGAGGCTCAATTTGTTTCTTGAAACCTGTGAATGCTTTAGCCTCCCAATGCTCCCGGGTTCACTCACTGCCCAATTCACCGTTGTGGAGCTTCCAGCATTCGGCGGAGCCCGTCCTTTGCCTAGGGGAGGATCTTTGGGGAGGGAAAGACGGAGAAAGAGCTGCTAGGAGGGGGAAGAGTGCCAATTTCCCATGGCACACCTGCTGATCGCTCACGGCACACTAGTGTGCCATGGCACACTGGTTGGGAAACACTGTCCTAAAGGGTCTCAACGGGTTCCAAAGAAAGTGCCTTACGTATGAGTTAATTTCCCTTGAATGGCTGTAATACAGCTGGAAATAATTTGCCTTATGGAGTGAGGTCTCAGTCTGACAGGCTCTTTTTCAATCTGCCAGAGTCTTGTCACTCTCACCGTGGTCAGTGAGATACATGAGCGTGCAGATGATGCCACCAGCTTTCTAGAACAAAAGCTATAATTATTCTTTTGTACCGGGCAAAAGAGAGACGACAGTGGCTAATTAGAAAGAACACCATTAGATGGTGATGCCAAGCAGGAAGTTTTCAGAACTAATAAAAATAGCCTATATTTCCTTGGAAATTCACTCAGGAGATTACTTTGTCTTGTCATGTCATTAATTTACTGATACTAGTAACAAGACAAACCCCATTTTCATAGCTTGGGAAAGTTATTCTTGACTACAACTTTAAACCCAGACAGCCATTTATCATGCTTAAATATTTTGATAGTTTTAAGCCAATGGAAAACAGGGGTTTAGTATTGGGAGATCAACAGGTTCTACTTCGTATTTTAATCTAGTCTTTAGTCAAGGTGGTGAATTGTCTTCCTAAAATAGATTCAGCTTTAAAAAAAATCAGACTAAAACCTGGAACAAATTGACAATTTGTAGTTTCATTCATTATGCCTTATTGCATGTATTATTGCTAAAACAAAACAGTCCCATATTTATGAAGGTGATGGTTTATGTTTCATAAAACGCAACTCTAATTTCAGATTTTATTTCTAAAACATCACGTAGTCCAACAAATAAGTTACGCAAGAAGGAATTCAACTGTTTGAAGGCTATGCTTGTATCATCCCTGCCCTAAACCAGTGGTTCCCAACCTTTTTTTAAAACCAGGGATCACTTGACCAGGGACCACTTTGACCAGGGACTACTCTCCAACATTAATACCAAATGGGTTACGAATCAGTTTTTGGTCAATTTTAGATTCGATTTTGGGTGCTGATTCAGAAAATTGCATTGGATAGACCACATCAGCTCTAGTTTCTGATACTGAACATATGCCATGATCAGTGACAGACTTGGACATTCTATAAATAATAGTTCTTGTCAAATGTATATGAACATATGGTGGGAGACTGGAGCTTTCTGATGTGACAATATTAAAGATTTCTGCATAACAGAATGGTTTATTTTGATTTGATTTCGTGATTTATTCTGTACTGTGGGGAACATTTTTCCTAGAAGGTTACATCCCACAGCATTTCACATTTGCTTTTTGAAGGAGTTGCTTGTCAAGTAAATTCTTCCACCAAAAAAGAAAGAAAATCTACTACACTGAGCTTTTAAATATTAAATTTATGATTTGTTTAAATTTTGCAGGGTGATGGCTAGGATAGTATATGAACATAACTAATATAACATGAAACTGCTGCTGCATCTGACTCATTACTGTTGGTCCTGATTGACTCTCCAGGCATTCAGGAACAGATTGTACACATCCTCTTTTTTTTTTTTTTTTTTTTTAAAAAAATCCAAGTTGCATGTGTGTACTTGGGGCGGGGGTGAGCTAGAGTTACAATTTTAATTGCTGCTCTTGGAGGCTTCTTGAAAAGGCAAATCAACCATTTTAGTCAGAAAAAGGGCCACTTAGTGAACCTAGAGAGAAACACAAACACCTTATTGGAAAGGTTAACTCAGCTCCAATGATCTTATTTCTGTCTGTCTGTCTGTCTACCCATCTATCTATCTGGCCTGTGCGAGCAATGAAAAAAATACCCTTTACTAAATTGGGGGGTTGCAACAAATTGTTTTGAAAGTATTTCTAAAATACCATAAGGGGTGTGTATCATAACTATAATGATATAACATATTTTTCGTTACTTTTTTAAAAGTAATTGTGCCAATGGGGAAACCTCAGGAGCTCCTTTCTCACTCATTGATAGAGCTATTAAGATGAAACTTGCTACAATTGTAGAACACACTTACCACTGTCACACACACACACACACACCCCACAAGTTTCAGAATGTTTCACCCCTCTGTTGATTTTTAGGGAATTGTTTAAGTTTTTACAAACAACATTTTTTTAAAAAAAACCCACAAGAGCTATTTCTTTGATTTTGTCTACAATGGCACAAGATAAACAAAGCATACTTTCCTTAAGTTTCAGGGAGATTCATACAACTACTGGTTTTTGGGGAATTTAAAAAAATCGGACATTAAAAATAAATAAATAAAGCCACAACAGCTACCCCTTGAATGTATCTATATGACAACAACACATGGCGTAGAACTTCATTTTAGGGATTTTCCACCCAGTCCAGCACAGATTTACTATCAGTCTTCTTTGCAGATCCAATAATTTATTGGAACTCTAAACTGTGTGGCTTGCTGTTGATAATAGCATTCCCCTGTCTCACTGGGGCTTTCTGATGTGAGCAGAATTCTGGGAAATGAAGTTTAGGATGGGACCTTTTGAATTCTCTGCCACAGGGGTCCTCACCTTTGCAAACTACACTTCCCGGAATTCTCAGTCTCCCTCCCAGCTCGCTTGCCATCTGTCAATGGCAACAGGCAACCTGGCTCTCCTTAATTTAAAGAGGAATTGCTTCTTTGGCTTTGCACCACTGGTACAGGTCGCTGCTTATGCTGAAGATGAACTTGACTTTGGGAGACTTACAAGAATTATTGAACTTTAACAAAAAGTCATAGGAAATAGATCTGACATACGAAGCAGAAACTATTTTTTTTAACAGTCCCACTATCTACCATCCATACAGTTAACTTGTCAGTGTTGTGGCAACAGTGTTCCCCACAATCAAAATGCATGCTTCTTTAGTGATGTATATACATTTTGATAAGGAGCCCACGGTGGCGCTGAGCTGCTGAACTTGCTAACCGTAAAGTCACAGGTTCAAAACCAGGGAGTGGTATGGGCTCCTGTTGTTAGCTCCAGCTTCTGTCAACCTGGCAGTTCAAAAACATGGAAATGTGAGTACATCAATAGGTACCGCTTCAGTGGGAAGGTAGCAGCACTCCATGCAGTCATACTGGTCACATGACCTTGGAGATGTCTACAGATGTCTTCGGCTTAAAAATGGAGATGAGCAGCAACACCCCCAGAGTCGGACATGACTGGACTTAATGTCAGGGGAAAGCCTTTACCTTTTACACATTTTGATTATATAGTCTAGGTCAGTGCTGTCCAACTTCTGGCGGGTCCAGGGCCGGATAAGAGGTCACTGATGACCTGCGGGGCCGCTCGGCCCCGCCCCCAGCCCAGGCCCCGCCCCGAGCCCAGGCCCCGCCCCCTCCTAAAGCCACCGAAAAAGGAGGAGTAGGCGGCGCCAAGAGCAGCGCGTCACCGGCCTGGCGTGACGCGCTGCTCTTGGCACCGCCTACTCCTCCTTTTCGGCACTCCCCTCCCTTCCTAGGCCGGGGAGCCACCGAAAAGGAGGAGTAGGCGGTGCCAAGGGGCAGCGCGTCACGCCAGGCCTGTGACACGCGGCTCTTGGCACCGCCTTCTGCCCTTTTTCTGCGGCTCCCGCCTCTAGGTAGGGAGGGGGCGCCGAAAAGGAGGAGCTAGCTCTCTTCCTCCTCCCTGCCCCGCCTCCCCTCGGCCGCCATTTTTTTTAAAAATCAATTTTTTTAAAATTTAAAAATGGCGGCTGAGGGCATAGGTGGGGCCGTGTCCAACAGGCTACGGGCCGGATCCGGCCCCGGGCCGCCAGTTGACAGCCCTGGTCTAGGTTACTAGAAACCATGTTAGTGTGAAAAGAAAATATGTAATCTAGGCAGCCCAAAACACACATGTTTTATAGATACAATGTGGAGGAGGACTACAAGACAGTATGGAACAAGATAATTATGGTAAATTAAGAAAATTTAGAGGGTTTTTTTTGCTTGTCTAAAATCTTGCTAATGGCTCAGCTACCCCCAGCTTCTTCCTCTTGAATTAGGAAGATGCTGGTTATAATAGAATTCTGAGGATTTGAGGAAGACTCCACCTCATATATGATTGAAGAGAATCATGGTGCTGCAGATCCATATTCATTATACCAGACTATCTCTTAATACAGACAACCTGGGAACTCTGAAAGTCAGGAGGCTACTGGTATTATGTAAAAAAAACTTCTTCAGACATTTATTCATAGAATAAATGCTAATCAGTGATACCGTGCTTCTGTATAGGAAGATTCCATTTGAAGTAACATGCTGATAGAGCTTTTTCTCAGCAGCCCTTGAAACCAAAGGATTTATTCCATGACATATATCTTGACATATTCTACCTGTGAACAGCGGAAATCTTTATGAAGCTAAATTGACATTCTGAAGCATATCAACTGCTAGACGCTAAGACACAATTCTACAAAAATCTCTCAGAGAGATGTCACTTCAGACAGCAAGCGGGGGATCTCATGTCTGAAGGTTCTCTTATGCAGATAAGTGGATGGACACACACATACGTACACATATACATACACAGACCTTGCCCCTCTCTATAGAAGTGAATGTTTTCATTTGGCTGTCCTTCTCCTCACAAGCAGACCAATAATAAGGAAAGGAGACAGGTGTGTCCCCTATTTGGCTTTAGTAGATTAACTAATGCTCAAATTAGATTTTAATGTATCTGTAGTGCACTGTTATATCAGCCATATACCATTTTAGTTGTAGCTCTATCATAAGGAGTCCTGGATTTGGAGTTTGATGAAGTATCTCTCCCTTATGAAACATTTAAGGAATTTAAGATCTTCTGGGGAGGCCTGCTCTCGGTCCCTCCTTCACAGGTTCAGTTGGCGAGGACGAGAGATAGGGCCTTCTCAATGGTGGCCCCTCGGCTGTGGAACACCCTCCCTAGGGACATTAGATTGGCCCCACCCTCTTAATATTTCATTAAAAATTCAAAACCTGGCTTTATGAGCAGGCTTTCTCAAATGCAGTGTAGCAGATAACTTCTTGACTTCGGAACAACTGGACAATTGTGATCGGATAATGATTTTGGTATTGAGATGCTGAGGATTTATGCTTTTATTGATTTTACTGTTTATGGAATTTTATTTATTTATTTATTATTTCGATTTATATACCACCCTTCCCAAAAAGGCTCAGGGTGGTTCACAACAATGAATACACAACACAACGTAGTTAAAAACAGAATAAAAACAGATTAGGACCAGAATGGAAAGCCCAACCTTAGAGATTAAATGCCTTGCGGAACAGGTTGGTCTTACAGGCCCTCCTGAAGGCCTGTAACTCTGTTATTGCTCGTGCCTCTGCCGAGAGGGCGTTCCACAAGGTAGGCACTACTACAGAAAAGGTGCGCTGCCAAGTCGATGACAATCGGCAAATCTTGAGTGATGGAACCTCCAATAGGTTTTGGTCCATGGACCGTAGTGGTCTCTGGGGAATGTGCAGGGAGAGGCGGTCCTTCGGATACACTGGCCCCAGACCATGCAAGGCCTTAAAGGTTAACACCAGCACTTTGAAGGCAATCCGGTACTCGATGGGAAGCCAGTGCAAACGCTGGAAGACCGGTGTGATGTGGCATGTTAGTGTCACTCCAGCCAGCAGTCGAGCCGCAGTGTTTTGCACCATCTTCAGTTTCCAGATTATGTAAGTTATATGCTTTTAACTGTTTTTATATTATTGTGGCATTGAATTGTGCCATTTTGTAATTCGCCCTGAGTCACCCTCAGGCTGAGAAGGGCAGTGTAGAAATATAGTAAATAAATAAATAAATAAATAAATAACTATTTAGAATTCCCTGCTAGAGCTTTAGCTCATTCTCTTTAACTAGAGTTTTCAGGATTTCTTAGGACACAGCTATGTCCATTCAATATATGAAACTGATACAATAGTGTAAAGAAGAAATTTTGTTTTGGAAAGAAGCAGCATTCCACTCTATGAATCCTCAACTGTAGTCTGATATGTAGAGCCCAGGCATAAGTTTACCACATCAGTGAGAACTATTCTTCAGTGAGCCAGCTCAACAAGACATTAGGCATGATAACAAATCGAAAAATGGCGATTCTAAAATCAAATGAGGGGGGATTTTTTTTTTGATTAGTATATCAAAGACTTACAAAAAAATTCCCAAAATTTTCGGAAATGTAACTTAAGTACTAACGAAATTCGTTAGAAATTCGTATGCCAGAGCATGCGCTTTCAGATGGTTTGTTTTACAACTCCCAGAAATCCTAACAGCTGGTAAATTGGCTGGGATTTCTGGGAGTTGTAGGCCAAAACTTGAATAAACCACACTGAATTCTAGATGGGACTCTCCAAATAGGAAGGAGGGAGGGAAGGAGGAAGGGAGGGAGAGGGGGTTTTCTATTCTTTGAAGCAGCAAAAAAGGAGGAGGAGCCCCCCTCGCTCCTCGCTGCTCTCTCTCACCCCGATCCTGAGGGAGCGAGGGCCCAAGTTTGCCCAGGCTGAGAGGAAAAGGAAGAGGCCTGAGGCTGTGAGGAATGGTGGGAGTTGAAGTCCAAAACACGTACCTGGAGGGCTGAAGCTGGTCCCTGCGATGGGGCAAGGCAGAGCAACGGGGAAGAGAAGCATCTGAGAGAGCGGGAGAGAGAGGAGAAGCGTGTGTGTGTGTGTGTGTGAATCAGGCCCTGCGATGGGGCATGCATGGCAGCAGAGCAACGGGGAAGAGAAGGAGGGGGGAAGCCTGGAGAGAGAGGAGAAGCGTGTGTGTGTGTGTGTGTGAATCAGGCCCCTGCGATGGGGCATGCATGGCAGCAGAGCAACGGGGAAGAGAAGGAGGGGGGAAGCCTGGAGAGAGAGGAGGAGTGCGTGCGCGTGTGTGTGTGTGAATCAGGCCCCTGCGATGGGGCATGCATGGCAGCAGAGCAACGGGGAAGAGAAGGAGGGGGGAAGCCTGAGAGAGAGGAGGAGAAGCGTGCGTGTGTGTGTGTGTGTGTGTGAATCACTTTCCAGAATGCATTGCCTCTACCTAGCAGCAGCGTCACTTCCAGTTCCCCATAGAAATGCGGGAAAAGAAGAAGCTGAATGAAGGCGGGAAGGAAATGAGGGGAGAAGACAGGGAGAAGTGAGTAGTACAATAAATAATTAATTAATAATTAAGAATT
>JARBWK010000010.1:31794387-31796887 GCA_030556195.1 Anolis apletophallus
CAGTTCCACAGTAAATTCCAAGATTCTCTACAAGAAAATAAGTAAATGCTCTTTATTCTTTCTGCCTTTATACCCCATTTTATTCACTTTTCTCAAGACTATCATAGAAAACATCTACATAATGAACTGAAATAACATTTCAATCGGAATTTTGATAACAAGTGAGCATCCTAAGAAATGTTTTACTGAACAAGAACTTGAAGATAATAACATCATCTGGAAAAGGAAAGATTTTCACAATTTTTTTTCAAACACATAGTGACAGTCAATAAGTGGCATAAAAGATAAGGAAATAATCATGGTGGTTTCGTTGACACTTTTTAAAAAAGGTTTCATGTTTTTCTATTATAATAATAATAATAATAATAATAATAATAATCTTTATATCCTGCTTTTCTCCCTCAGGGGACCTAAAGCAGCTTACAACATATTAAAATCATGTAAACAACAATTCAAATATATTGATAATAAGTATAAACATCATAAAATAACACTTTAAAACAACAATAATATACATTCACATTCTCCAGAGTCTCCACTTGTACGCACAATGCTTAAATAACATGAAAAACATGTAAGGAAAAGAAAGGTCAAGTCTATATTACAGATGATAAGTTCACATCATGGCTGAAATGGTGCTTTCAGGTTGCAAGTCAAAAAGATGGCGGACATGCCCCAGAACAGCATAAAAAATGTATGCCAATAACATAGAAGTAATAAGGAGAAAGCCATGGAAGACCCACCATTCAAATGAATCCATGAGATAGGTCATTGTGACCAGCTGGAATTGCCAGTAGAACCAAGAGATGTTGTTGGTGATACGCTTAATAACCATCGTTTTTAAAGGATTTCCAAATGTTACACCTAATAGTAGTAAAAGAAAAGAAAAAAAGACATTTAGGGTGGTTTGAGACAACACATACATATGGCTATTTAAGACAATAGTAGTGTTGGAATTTAAAACACATCTGAAGATCTATCTCTTCCGGTAGGTTTACCCAAGCCATTTTAACAATGAACTTTAAACTCACATCTTGTAATTACTGTATTTTAATCTTTGGCCTGTGTGTTTTAATATGTGTATATTACAGAAATACATTTTAATATATGTATTTTATACAATGTTTATGACAAGTTGTTTTTAACTATCTTGTGGCTCACCTTGAGAAACAAGGAGAGGTAGGTAAGAGAAATAAGTTAACAGAAATAAGAATTTCCAGAGACCCCAGGAGTATTGTTTCCTTTGAAGGAGGGCAGGGGTTCAACTCAGGGACTCAATTCCAGTTTAGGAACAGTTTCAATCACTTCACGGCAGTACTGGATGGAGCTCAGAGCACTGAGTAATAATAATAATAATTTTATTTCTTACCCGCCCTCCTCACAGCTCGAGGCAGGTTACAACAGAGAAAGGCTGAATCAGAGTGGATAAGGCCAGATGTAATTCTTACTTACGGTGGAAATTTTCCAGTGAAGTGTACACAGCAGCACTCAATTTCATGCATGTCTACTTAAGACCAAGCTACAGTGGAACAGCTTCCCTGCCTGCAAAGCACATACTGCTTCCCTGAGTACTAATCTAAGTTCAACTTGTAAACACTTAAAAACTGTGTTTTTGTTCATCATTAATTAAAGGTAGCAGTAGATGGATCTGTCTGAGGTATCTTTTCCAGAACAACAACTTCTGTCCTTCCAGATCACTGATCAGAGCAAATACTAATCAGTGATAAGATGGTTTCGATTTTAATGCTCAGAGCAAGGAGAGGCTACTGTTGAAGGCATAAGTCTCCCAGGAGATTTTGGATGGTTGCACCCTTACAGAAAAATAATGCAAGAAAACTTTTGATCAAAAAATACACCATATTCCCTCTTGTGGGCTTGGGTTCTGGGGCCCTAGGTTAATTTAATATGAGACAAAGCCTCTTTTTATTACAATGGGAAATAACCCCGAGGTAATTTCCTACTCACTTTTTCTTCTTTTCTTTTTTTTAAGGCCTCTAAAATTCCCCAGGGGAGTCCCAAAATGCAACACAAACACCCTACAGAGGGCATTTGGGGAATTGAGAGGTAAAACCTTGGGATCTAGGGGCCCATAGAAATTGCTTTGTGGTGTAGTTTGCCTATTTCCTGAACTAGAGGGAACGGCTGCCCTTTCCCAAAGTGAAAAGGAGCAACTGCTCTCAAACATAACAGTTATAAGACTGATAGATCCCAATATAATATTTTGATGCTATTTTGGACTTTCCTTTGACTTCATGACTCAGTTGTCTGCTTACTTTGTTTGAAAGGTTTCTTCATTGAACATGTATCCCTGAACTCTGTATATATTGGGATATATCAGTCTTACAACTGTTATGTTTGAGACTGGTTGCTCCATTATATTGAACTGTATATTGAAAATTATATGCTATATGCTCTTTGAATGTTATACTTTCTCCTTACACAGATTGCTTTAGTTTGTTCTGACATTCAACAAGTATTCTGGGACAGTATATAGTGGTAT
>JARBWK010000010.1:31799387-31830281 GCA_030556195.1 Anolis apletophallus
GGAAACGCTGAGAGATGAGGAGTGCGTCGACTCCCCCTGGTGGCCAGAGTTTGCCTCTGTTCGTCTATATGTGTGTATGTGGAAACGGCAGGGATTGTCTGCTAAGTATGTGTACCTGTAATCTGCTCTGAGTCCCCTTCGGGGTGAGAAGAGCGGAATATAAATAAAGTGTATTATTATTATTTATTATATGTAAAGCTGCCTTCAGTCTCCTTTGAGGTAGAGAAAGGTGGAATACAAATACAGTAAATAAACAAATAAATAAACATTGCAAATACAGACATCCCTCTATATTCACATATCCTGCATCCTTGGATTCAACCACACATGGCTTGAAAATCTATTTTAAAAAATCAAAAAAATAAACCTTGATTTTCCCCGTTTAAAAAATAATAAAGTGAACCATTTTACTATGCTGTTGTATATAATGGGCCTTGAGCATCTCTGGGTTTTTGATTTCCACTGTGTTTGCATGTGTGTGTCCTGGAAACAAACCTCAGTGGATAAAGAGGGCCTGCTGTGATGTGAAACAACACACTTTTGAAAATAATTTTTTAAAAAACATTAATTAGACCTCTCTTCTAGAGATTGACCCTATTAATAAAATCTGTAAATTATCAAATCCATACAAATGGAACCCACAAATGTGGACAATGTGCTGTATCTTCTGAAAGCCCCACTGCCTTAGGCCTCTTTCGCAGCTCACAAACACTGCTAGATAATCCAGATTATCAAATCAGATAATATACATTATCTGCATTGAACTGGATTATATGAGTCTGGACTACCAGATAATCCAGTTCAAAGCAGATAATCTGCATTTTATATGGCAGTGTAGAAGTTGCCCTAAAAACAGAAAGAAAGCCCTTGCCGAAATGGAATTTATTCAAAGGCCCTAATCAGGCCTTACCCTACTGCAAACTTGGGAGGCATGCTCTGGCCTGCAGTGCCAGGCCTAAAGTGTACTATCTACACTGTAGAATTAATGCAGTTTGACACCATTTTAACATCATGGAGCAATCTGATAGAATCCTGGGAGTTGGAGCCTCTACACTACACCTCCCAGGATTCTATGGCATTGAGCAGTGATGCTTAAAGTGGTGCAAATATGTATGTACTCATTATCTACAGCATAGATGCACTTTGGAGAAGTTTGGCCTCCTTGCTTAGTTTAGATCCTGGCTTTTCTGCCTGCCACGGCCTCCTCTCTACCTTCTTCTAATCTAACCTGGTGTCTTTGTTTTATGCTTCCAGAACTTGATCCATTCTGATCACGCAATCCTTCCTGGCTTAACGGGACGGGAAACACATTCACAAGTTTCCTGAAGTAAATCCTGGAGGAAGAAGAATAGGAAGATCATGAAGAAGCTTCCCAGAGTTCTTTAGTCCTGTCAGGATTTCCTGCTTAACAGATGGGAGGAGCCATGATGGCATGGAAGAGTGTGTGTCTGTCTAGCAATAACAAAGCTACATTAATACATTAATACAATACAGGCAGTCCCCGAGATACAAACATCTGACTCATAGTAAAGAATGGGGGGGGGGGGGGGAGACAACAGGAAGTGACGGAAATCCTATAACTACCTGAACAGTTATGGCCCAGTTTACTTGTCCGAAATTATCTCCTGCTACGATCCACCTAGGACCCTAAGATCATCCAGGGAGGCCCTCCTCGTTGTCCCCCCCATCATCGCAATCGCTTTTGGTAGGGACACGGGACAGGGCCTTTTCTGTGGTGGCCCCTCGGCTGTGGAACTCCCTGTCAATGCTCCATTCCTCTTGACCTTTCCTGGCTATGGGATCAGACCTTTGCAGACTAGGAAACATAGGTCTCGGTGGTGGCCGGGAGAGCTTTTGCACAGTTAAAACTTGTGCACCGGCTGCGCCCGTACCTTGGGAAGTCTGATCTGGCTACGGTTGTCCACACTCTGGTCACACCCCGAATAGATTACTGCAACACACTCTACATGGGGCTGCCTTTGAAGATAGTTCGGAAATTGCAACTAGTCCAACGGGTGGCAGCCAGATTACTAACAGGAGCTACATACAGGGAGCATACCACCCCCTTGTTGTGTCAGCTTCACTGGCTGCCTGTCCACTTCCGTGCTCAATTCAAAGTGCTGGTTTTAACCTATAAAGCTCTATACGGTTCTGGCCCAGCTTACTTGTCCGAATGCACCTGCCTCTACGTCCCACCTCGCACCTTAAGATCATCCAGGGAGGCCCTGCTCTCGCTTCCACCAGCATCTCAAATGCAGCTGGCGGGGACGAGAAACAGGGCCTTCTCGGTTGTGGCCCCTCGTCTGTGGAAAACGCTGCTAAGCGAGATACAATCAACCCCATCCCTCCTAGCATTCAGGGAAAAAAAAGTAAAATCTTGGTTGTGGGACCAGGTCTTTGCACAATAGCCTTTGCACAATAGCATAGCAGCACTTTGACTCGAATGGACTGGCATGACGACAGAGATGAGGACACAGTTTTACTGGATGTGTGGACTGCATATTGTTTTAATGTTAATTTAATTGATGGTTGGATAATTTGTTTTTAATTAATTGCTACTGTTTTAACTCTGTATTATGTTTATGGTTTATATTGTGTATTATTCCGGCATCGAATTGCTGCCTTTGTAAGCCGCTCTGAGTCCCCCTCCAGGGTTTGAGAAGGGCGGGGTAAAAATCTTTAAATAAAAAATAAATAAATAAATAAATAAATAGACTGATCTACTGGCAAAGCAATGGCTTTAATGGACTTGACGCTGGACTGCTTTTAGGACGATGACTTAAATCGGCGATTGTCTGAATGTTTTTATACTGTTTTTATCTTGTTTTTATTTAAATTGTATATTTATGCTTTTGTTTGCGGGCACCATGTTGTGCCGGTTGTCAGCCGCCCTGAGTCCCTCTGCGGAGGTAGAGATAGGATGTGATACAAATGTCCAAAATTAATTAATTAATTAATTAATTAATAATAAATCTACTCCTAGAAAGAGAAATTCACTCCTGGAAGAATTATCATGGGGAAAAAGGTGTCTCCGCTGAAGCTTTCTCACCAATCTTTGTTTCCACAAGCCAAGTTTTTCAAAATCCCAATTTATCACTAGCACAGAAAGTGAGAAGCTCAGACAGCAAAACAAATGTTAACCCTTCCCTATGCTATCCAAAGCTTTAAAATATGTATGTCTTTGGCTGGAGTTACACTTTAAAATGGACCTGTTCCGACTTACACGCAAATTCAACTTAAGAACAAATCTACAGAACCTATTGTGTTCATAACTTGGGGACTGTCTGTACTAAAAAGGGACACCGAGGGTACATCTGCACTGTAGAAATGAGACAGTTTGACAGCACTCTAATTGCCATGGCTGAGCCATCACATAACTACAGCTCCCATTATCCCATAGCAGTGAGCCTTAGAGCCCTTCATACAGCCCTATATCCCAGATTATCAAGGCAGAAAATTCCACAATATCTGCTTTGAACTGGGTTATCTGAGACCACACTCATGTAATGTGGGATTTCCTGCCTTTATATCCTGGGATATAGGGCTGTGTGGAAGGGCCCTTAGTGTCAAATTGCATTAATTCTACAGTTCAGATGCACCCTGAATAAAATCCCACATTATCTGCTTTGAATTGGGATATATGGCAGTGTGGACTCAGATATTCCAGTTCAAAGCATATATTGTGGGTTATTCTGCCTTGTTGTTCTGGGTTATGTGGCTGTGTGGAAGGGCCCTGAGATAGTAAGGGCTGCTAAAGGGAGTGTTTCCAACAGATAGCAGAACATATGTGGCTATGGCCCCTCTATGGCAGTGTTTCCCAACCTTTTTTGAGGCGCGGCACACTTTTTACATTTACCAAATCCTGGGGCACGCCACCAACCAAAATGACACAAAATGACCCTCTAACACAGTCATACATATAGTTAATATGTTTTTAAAATGTATTTATACACTCAGTGTGAAACCTGGGCCTGTTTCAATGAACTCAACATAGATATCCTGGCAGAAATGGCAGAAAGACACAAACTATAAGAGTTTGGTGGGCATTGACCTTGAGTTTTGGAGTTGTAGTTCACATATATCCAGAGAGCACTGTGGACTCAAACAATGTTGGATCAGGACCAAACTTGACATGAATACTCAATATGCCCAAATATGAACGCAGATGGAGTTCAGGGGAAATAGACCTTGACATTTGGGAGTTGTAGTTGCTGGGATTTATAGTTCCCCTACAATCAAAGATCATTCTGAACCCCACCAATGATAGAACTGGGCCAAACTTCCCACACAGAACCCCCAGGAGGCAAGAGGAGGTCTCTACCTGGGGAAACGGAGGCGGGCCTTCCCAATGCACGGAGAAGGAGAGACCAAGTAGACAACGGGTGGGGAGGGGGGTGGTTGTAATTTTGTGCCTTTATCGAGGTAGGTTTCTTAGGGTTTTTATACTTCAACACACTAGACTCCCCCCCCCCCCAGGTTCCAATTTCCCACGGCACACCTGATGATCGCTCACGGCACACTAGTGTGCCCCGGCACATTGGTTGAGAAACACTGCTCTATGGCACCAGGACTGTGACGCAGCTGGCTGGGAGTCAGCTGCATTAAGATCACTACTGACCAAAAGGTCATGAGTTTGAAGCCAGCCCGGGTCGGAATGAGCTTCCGGCCAATTTGTAGTTTGTTGTCGACCTTTGCAACCCGAAAGACAGTTGCATCTGTCAAGTAGGAAATTTAGGGACCACCTATGTGTGGGGAAGGTAACTTAACAAATTTACGAGGCCATAAAAAATCTCCAGCAAAAAGCATGAGGGGGAATGCGGAAAGTACTTCATCAGTGTCCCAGATGGACAGTGAAGCGACAGCTCCCCTAGTGGCCAGAAAAAGTTAAATAGCCTCTGACTGTCCGTCTATATGTGTTGTGTGTTTGTGGCATTGAATGTTTGCCAGTTATGTGTACATTGTAATCTGCCCTGAGTCCCCTGCAAGGTGAGAAGGGCGGAATATAAACACTGTAAATAAATAAATAAATAAATTCTACATTGCCAGATAATCCAGTTTATCAAAGCAGAAAATCCACATCTGATTTGAACTGGATTATAAAACGCCCCTTCCATAGAGCTGAATAAAATCCCACATTATCTGCTTTGAACTGAAATATTTGGCAGTGTGGACACAGACAACCCAGTTCAAAGCAGATGTTGTGGGATTTTCTGCCTTGATATTCTGAGTTATATGGCTGTGTGGAAGGGGCCTTAGTCTACACTGCCATATAATTCAGTTCAAAGCATATATGGATTTTATACAGCTGTGTAGAAGGGGCCTATAACAGTTAACAGTACAGGATCATGGGTACATGACACTCATAAAAGAAAATACAAAGCATGTTTATTTACCAAACTCCAGGTACAGAGAACTAGAAAAAAGATGCAAGACCTTGAATTAAGGGCATGTAATGAGGTGGTCACAGGGTCCTTCCACACAGCCACATAAACCAGAATATCAAGGCAGATAATCCATAATATCTGCTTTGATATTGTAGCAGCAAATTGGGAGTTATGGAACTCCAAGTGGCAAGTTACCTCTTACCAAAACGGCGGCATGGACGTGCGGGCGCAAGGATGAGGAATCACGCAACAACTTTACTGCTCAAGATGAAGTCAAAGATTTATTGATTACACCAGCTGGTGGGGTTGGCCCACAGAACGTGCTGTTGGAAGGGCAAACGGCCCCGGTCATCCTCAACACAAAGCTTTTATACCCTTCATGGCGGCATCCACAAAGCCCACCCTTCTTCATAAACATTTCACAAACATCATTGGCTGGTGTCACAGAACATTTCATTAATCCAATAAAACATAACATTTTCATTTGCATCACATCTTAATCCCCTCCTATTTGTTAGAACAATGAACATTTCTATGTTAGTCTTTCTCACAGTACATCTATCAGTGGCTGGGACTCTCATGTTCCCAACTAGCAACATTTGGCTTCTGCGGACTCCTTGCCAGCAATGGAGGGGGCAGAATCCCTCTGCTCATGCGCAGTTCTTATCCATTTGGCACTAAGGTAAACAAACCTCACGCCTTGTACTGTTAGACCAATCTGAGCCTACGTTATCTACGCTAGGCACGGGGTGTACTTTGGCAAATCATAGCATTGGCTAGAAGCACCAATCATAGTGCAACATTCACGGAGCCAGTGCCTGCTTGATTCTTGGCACAGAAACCCACTTTTCTAAGCTCTACACGTGTGCAGCATCACTCTCTGACTGTACCTCTGTTGGAAAAGTACCAAAACCGCTTTATTATGGGTTATCTGAGTCCACACTATCATATAATCCACTTCAATGTGGATTTTATACAGCTGTGTGGACATTTGCTGATAACAATTTAGAGCGATGAGAAGTAAAAATGATTATTCCAAAACAATCTCTCCAAACTAGGAGGATGGACTTTAAAATGAAAATTCAGTGAAGACATGTATAAAGTGATGCACACAGTGTATGCACTGATGGGACCTGGCAGCAACTGACCAAGAAATGTGGGAGTCATGGCTGATATTTCTGTAAAAATGTCAACCCAGTGTGTGGCTGCCAGAAAAAAACAAGATAAATTCCAAGTTGTGCATAAATACAGAAATGAATCGGAAATAATGTTGGCAATAGCATACTGACCTTATACAAATCCATGGTATGACCTCATCTGGAATACTGGGCACAGATTTGGTTATTGCAATTTTAAAAAAATTGCAGAGATGGAAAGGTGCTGAAAAGGGCAATCAAAATACAACTTGCTTATAAGAACAGATTGTAATATTTGAGGCTGCTTTGCTCAGATGAATGTCAAGTAAAGTTGTAGAGATGTAATAAAAATACCATCTCTGATCATGATTACAAGCCAAAGTTTTAAAATGGTGGAAGATAGTGAAAATGTGACATTCACAACCAGAAAATGTAGTGATGCTTGCCAATCTGGATGGCTTTAAAAGGGGACTGGATAAATTTGTGAAGGGTGAGCCTGTTAATGGCTGCTAGCCATGATAACTACATGCCATCTCGTTTCAGAGGCAGCATACCTGTATATTGGTTGCAAGAGGGTGTAAGAAGAAGGCACTCGGGTTCTGATAGTGGACTTCCTATAACTGATTGGCCAGTTCGTGAACGGAATATTGGACTATTCTTTTGTTGTGTAATTCCATCTTCCACAAGAACCGTGGTTTAGGAGCCTGGCATCAAGCTTCACAGAAGGCCAGATGAGACACAGACAGGTTGAAGGCAAAATCAGAGATTTATTCTCAATGGCCAGAAAGGATGTCAGTAGAGAAAACACTTCAAAGAATTGCAAATACAGAGCATATTTATTACATTTGACAGTTATTCAAGATTCCCATGCTAGCCTCTCATTGGCTCAGAAAATGTCCAAAGTGTCCAACTAGGATCTGCTCCATGGTTGCTCTGAGATTCCCTCCAACATCAATGCTGATTGGTCTTTGTTGTGGCGGAAAACTCAAATAAGATGTCATTGGATTATTTTGAACAGTCTGATTGTTTATTGATCTGCCCCTGAAAGGGTTGAGATGGGAAAGGAATGTGGAGTGGCAATCAATAATGGGCTTCATGTCCTGGCTCCGGTGGATACAATGGTGTTAGTCCAGGTACATAATGGGTGCTTTAGGTTGATGGCCATCTCAATGGGTGTTGTAAGGATGGATCTAGCTTGGCAGGCATGAAGCCGGGGGGCTTGAGGCTTTCAGCCCCCCCCCCTGAAATTTTCAGGGTGGTCCGCGAGAAGGCCTTACTGGTACATTATTTAAACTGTTATGTGTATTCATATCATGATCTGATCGCTATGCACAATATATCCCATATGCATGGGGGTATTGGGATAATGATACTAAAGGTTTGCTAGGGTAGACCCTCTCTTACTCAGACTCAGCCTCCCCCCCCCCCCCTTCAAATCAAAATCCTGGATACGGTACTGTACCTTGGGGAATATGAGATAAAAATGTTCCCAGATCATATCAGGTGGAGTCAGGAAAAAAGACCCTGGGCTCTGATGCAAACCCATTGCGTTCCTCTCCATGTCTCCCAATTCATTGTAAAAGGATTGTGATAATTTGAGGGATTGTTTTTTGGAGTACAGGGTGTGTTGGGCAACATTCCAGAGCGTTTCATGAAGGATTACTACAGGACAAAGCCGACACAGGCCCACTGTATGTCTCAATGGAACCGTGTCCCATAATTCATAATTTTGAATCCTAATTTTTCGATAACACATTGTCTAATCCAATGTAGGTTAAAAGAGGACTTGCATCTTGGTGGCTGTGAACATGGCTATACTACATAACTGACATTCAACATTAGCTTCTTTGTCTATACATTACTTTTGTTATTTATTATTTATTTATTTATTTATAACTTTTATATCCCGATCTTCTCACCTCCAAGGAGGGACTCAGACTGGCCTCACAGCAAGAACTCAATGCAGTCAATAAAAATTAAATCATCATATCACCATACAAAGTTAAAATACATATAAATAAAATACCTATAGATAAAGTACATTCAAGCCAGATCGCCAGATAAAATCAAATGCAGCTTAGTCCAGTATATGTGGTTATTCAATTTCTCCAAAAACAATCCAGATCCTTATTCTGGGAAAGCTTCTTTCCAAAGCCAAGATTTTACCAGCCTCCTACAGACAGGAGGAAGGGGAAGATCTAATCTCACTTGGGAGAGAGTTCCATAGCAGAGGGGCCACCACAGAGAAGGCCCTTGTTTCCTTACTACTCTCTCCTTCTGGAGACATTTGCAAGTTACAAAATCTGTAGAAGACCAAAACTATTCTCACAAAGAATTTTTTAAAATCAATGTGCTTATCTAGGTAATGATGATTTACTTAGTTGTTTCTACTTAATAAGCACACTAGATTGCTAGTAATTCTTCATTAAACTGCATTGAAAAAAATTAAATGCTGAATGAACACAATAATGGCTGAATGAACAGAATAATAGCAACACATATCATTGCTCTGTCAGCTATTATCAAGTAACATTATTATATTTCAGAGGAAGGAACTAGCAAAATCACCTCTTGCTGTTCCTTGCCTAAGAATGTCATATGAAATTAATGCAGTCATCATGGAATGGAGTGTGAGAGAGAAAGCTTTAGAAATTGCATGTAGTTTATTACCTTACAATTATTTTTTACGATATAAACGAGCTACTGGATATTTCAAAGGAATGTATGCAAGTAATAATGCTCACGAGAAACAATCAAGCTATTCCTGTTGCCCTGGGCTGGACAACTTGGTTCAACAAAGGTTTTTTTTTTTCCAAGAATGAACAATATTTTTTGCTGTAAACCAAGTATTTTCTGTGGCTTACTTTTGCCAATCTGCAACTTGGATTTGCCGATAGCTTCCCTAGTAATAGCTGATGGTGTGTAGAAGCTTTTATTGAATATGTAATAGTTAATTAATTCTTATACGTATTCCTTACTATTCAGTGTACCATGTAACTCACAGCTTAAATAATTAAAAAGGAAAATTTAAATTTTCACATAAATGCTGCTGAGTTCTTTCATGTGCTTTATAAAAGAATTGATATAAAAGAAATGAGGTTGCACCTTTTCTTGAAAAATCAGGCTTGAAAAATTAATTGCTAATTTTAGATGCCAACATTCTGGATATGCTTTCACTTAGTTGAGGCTGGTGTGCTACCTGCTTGTGTTCCTAGGGGTTAACGAGCATCTCATTAGATTAGACATTCCATATAAATTGGCTTTGGAAATTATTTGGAAATTGCTGTTGTTTCGGAGTACTACAGTGAGGCTGTTGCTGGGATGATTTTTAGGATTTCTTTAGGTAATTAAACATTAATTAAGATCTCAGAGATCACCCATGCTGGTCAGTTATCCACACTGCTACTGCTTCTGTCTGCCTTTCTTTAGCCATTAGTGCCAGTCTCACAGTGTATTTGCCTTAAAGATGCAGCATTCCTTTAAATAGATACTACCACACATCCATTTCCGAGCCTGATTCAGAGGTCTTCTTGTCGCCTATAAACTCCAAAGTGTAGATGCATCTTAGGAGAAAGAGACTGGCAGCGAAAGCTTTTATGGATTTAAGTCTACTCCATTATATGCATTTAATCTGTTGTATCTGATGAAGTAGATTTAAATCTGCAAAAGCTTATGCTACCAATGTCTTTCTCTCGATTAGTCTCAAAGGTGCTACAAGATCCCTTTGGATACTGATCCAGACTAATGCAGCTATGTCTCTGAATTTATTCTCATAGGTCTGGTCTTAGAGCCAAATTAGATTTAGCTCTGGATCCTGTTCTTTTAATTTTAGTGCTATTATTATTTTTATTTTTCTTATTTATATTACAAACTTGAATTTATTATTATTACATTTATTATTTTACTTTATATTCTAAATATATTCTAACAACCATGACAGTTACCATAAATTATTTGTTATTTTACTCTATTTTTATTATTACATTTATTAAATTAGAGATTTTACTCTATTATTATTTTTATTTTTCTTACATTTATATTATTCTATTATTTTATTACATTTATTATTTTAAGGAATTTATTATTATTACATTTATTATTTTACTTTATCATTACTGTTATTATTGCATTTCAGTTATTTTACTCTATTATTATTGGAGGGATACGTAAGCACATTTACATTGAAGAAGGTTAGAATAATGACTTGATCAGACTTGGACAGGTATTACTGTAATTATTACATGTGTTATTTTACTCTATTTTTATTATTACATTTATTATTTTACTCTATTATTATTGGAAGCATACATAAGCACATTTACATTGTAGAAGGTTAGAATAATGATTTGATCAGACTTGAACAGTTTTATCTTAAATTACAGCTTTATGTAAATATTTTTAAAACGTTAACCTACTGAGGCCTCAATTAATGTAATTTTATTGGTATCCATTTTTATTTTGTAATTTACCAGTAGCTGCTGCATTTCCCACCCTCGACTTATACTCGAGGCAATATGTTTTCTCAGTTTTTTGTGGTAAAATTAGGTGCCTCGACTTATATTCGGGTTGGCTTATACTCGAGTATATATGGTAAGCTAGTGTCAATGTATGAATTCTACAGTGTAGTTACACCCTCAGTCATATTTACCGTTTCTGTCATTGCTGCTGAAAAGCCCAGATACAAATTTAACAAACAAGCAAATTAAATATTATGTGACTATTCTCCAAACTTATCAATATGTAGTGCTGTTACAGGGATTGTTGCGAGCCACAAATCTACCCTTCCGCTAGGAGTTGTTCAACATGAAAGGCTGACTCTCAGCTGTTGCACTGAGTAGGCCATTGCCCCAGGCTTCCAGCCCATGGGAGACTCCTGCCTTGGTCCCATGGCATCTCTAGACAGGTGAGATGGTGCCAACGCCTGCCTTTGTATTTATTTCCTCTTGGCCTTGGGCACTGAACTTGCCCCTGCTGAGATTTACATGAAAACTCCCTGCCCTTTCATTACTTGGTAGAAAAGCTGCTTTGTTCAGATTTTTTAACTGGCAACAACATATGCTTTGAATTTCTCATAACTTGTGTTTTTTATATTGTAGCAGAAAAACTGATGATCCCTATGTGCAAAGCCAGCATAGCAGTACATGCTTCAATTGAACTGAAATTCATTGCTATTCAATGAATTTTCCGCCTCTGTCCCTTGTGCCAGCTGTTGTTACCCATCTGTAAATAAACCTAATTCCACAAAGATATTATTGGAAATCCAAAATTCTCTATTCTGGAATAATCCGGTTCAGATAAAAATGCCCAGGGTTTATTTTGGGATGATTCCAGCTCATACATTTTTATTTCTACTGAGCTTCGATCATTTGTATGATTTAATTCAAGCATTAGAACATGATCTCATTGCTGCCTAAGACAAACTGACTTGCTGTGTGTTTCTACTATGGTTCGCAATTAAATGTGTTTTAATGTTTAAACAGATGAGAATGGGTATTAAAGCAGAGCATTTCAAGCAAAGCTATTGCTTCAGACTTGGTCCCATGGTCACATTTAGCCACTAGGCTTAAATAAATCTCATGAATGAGGAAAAAATAGAATTATAGCAGCAAAACTGGAGATTAGTTTCAGATAATGTTCTAGATATACAGTATATTTATGATTTCTTATTATGGTTTATTTTATTTATTTTTATTTTTTATTATTTATAACCCACCCTTCCCCACCCTCGAAGGGGGACTCAGAGCAGCTAACAACAGGCAGTGATACATATACAAAATACATTAAACAGATTAAAAACCAGTTACAATACAAAAATCCACAAAGTCCGAGTTCCTTAGTCTCAAATTTGCCCAAAGCCAGTCACAGTCTGTTTTCAACACTGTCATTGTTTTATGGTCCGTCTGTTCCCAATATCTAACCAAACGCCTGGTCCCATAGCCACATCTTCAACTTTTTCCTAAAGGAAAAGAGGGAAAAGGTTGACCTAATTTCACTGGGGAGCGAGTTCCGCAGGTGAGTGGCCACCACCGAGAAGGCCCTGTCCCTCGTCCCCACCAAACATGTTTACGACGAAGGTGGGACTGAGAGCAGGGCCTCCCCGGAGAATCATAAATTTTGAGGTGGGACATAAGGGGAGATACGTTCGGACAAGTAAGGTGGCCCAAAACTGTTTAGGACTTTAAAGGTCAAAACCAGCACTTTGAATTGTCTTATATGATTGTCTTATTAGGGGGGGGGGTTGACATGTGGGCATTGTTATTTTATTATTTGCATATAAGTAACATCTTACTATTAAATATGATAGAATTAGATTTCAGTTGTGTTTGTTTTTATTGCTGCTGGACATTTTAAGCATTGGCAAAAATATATCAAAAGCCAAAGCTTCTTCCTCCAAGGAATGAAAATTAATTATATTGATAAAGGCTATGTACTGAGAGTTGTGCTCTGGTTTTTTCTAGCTGTTTTTGAACATATCTATATTGTTTGAAATATATATTATATAAAGCATATCTCTATAAACATGTTTGAGATAAATGCATCTGGTATGTACATTAACTAGAGTCTTGCATGATATTGAAATATGCATTTTGAAAACTAACATTCAGAAGATAAATTGCAAAATTTGTAAAAAAAAAAAACACACACACACACAAAAATTAAAGGAAATTGTACATTGTCCACTAACATATGCTTGTAACTTTAAAAAAATGTACCAGACCATCCCTTGGAATCAATTATATATTTTGCAGTGGTCTCTTTTCTCTGAAGCTGCATAATAGAAATATTAGAATGGTGTTTTCTACATATTAATTCTAAAACAAAATGAGTAAACTGTGACAAGAAAAAGCCTTTGGCAAATGAATATTAATTAAAGTTCCAAGTTAAGAGACATCTCAGTTATATAGGCTCAGGTTCAAGCTTCTTCGCATCTGTTTAGTTATTGTCCTTCAATTCATTTTACGGAACAATTTGTTTCTTGCTTTAGATACATTTACAAAAGAAATCTAAAGGTAAGATCAATGTTTTTTCGGTATGTTAAGTAATAAATAACAGGTGAACTTGATTTTTACTATATAGAATTATGTTTAGGAATAAACTATCCCTTAAACACAGTTCTATTCCACCACATATTTTAATGCAAAGCAGCCAATGGTTTGATTTTAAATGTGCAGCAAAAACAACCAGCGGAAAGTTGATAAGTATGCTAATCATTTCCCAGTCAGCTACAGTTTTACTCAAAATAATTCTTTTCACTTTGCCAATTCAGTCAGTTCTTCACATTTGCAGGTTTTACTTTTTAAAGAATTTATTAAAATGTTTCTCTAGGAATCTCTATGTTCTCTGGTGCCCCTCGAGAGTGAAAAAATACTAATAAATTGCAATTTTTTACCCAAGAGAACACCTTTCTAGGAATCTCAAGGTTCTCCAATGCAATTCTATTGCCAATTTCCAGTAGTGTTGTAGTCAACACACCTAGAGAGCACCATGTTGGAGAAGGCTGATGTTAACACATACATACAGTCAACCTTCCATATTTGCTGTGTTAGGTACACTAGACTCTCATGACGAAATCGAGCATGAATTTGAAAAGCTTTGCCCTGGAGACGGGGACCGGCAAGATCCACCAAAGAGGATCCTTAACCCTGACGAGAAAAGAAGCACACAAAGAGAATTTTCCCTGAATTTTCCCCACATAAATCTCACTAAAGCTGAAGAAAAAGCCACCGAGTTGTTTATTTCGTTCCAGCTGGAGCTAATGTCAAGCTGCAATTATTTGCCAAAAGCCAACATTTATTTATTTATTTATTTATTTATTTGTTGGGATTTCTGCACCGCCGACTCCTGGGGGCTCGCGGCGGCTCACAAAAGCCAGTGGCACAACGCCAGAGGTTCAACAAAAAACACATAGCGATAAAATCACAGTTAAAACATACAATAGCTATTAAACAATTAAAACAGTAAAACAGTAGCCAAAGAATCAGCCCAGTGAACATATACAGGGCCTATTCCCCAAAGGCCTGCCCAAACAAATAAGTTTTGCAGGCCCGTCTGAAAGGGAGTAGGTCCCTCAGGGCTCTGGCCTCGGCCGGGAGGGCGTTCCATAGCGTAGGAGCTATCACAGAGAACGCCCTCCGGCGGGTGGATGTTAGATGGGCCTGCTTTGCAGATGGTATTACCAATAAGTTGGCCTCTTCGGACCGTAGCGATCTCAGTGGGCAATATGGGGCGAGACGGTCCCTCAGATACGCTGGCCCCAGGCCGTGGATGGCCTTGAAGGTAAGAACCAACACTTTGAAGGCGACCCGGTGCTCAATAGGTAGCCAGTGCAGATCCTGCAAAATTGGTGTTATTCGGCAACCTGCCTGGGGCCCCAGACAGGAGCCGGGCGGCAGTGTTCTGCACCAGCTTGAGCTTCCGGATCGACGACATAGGCAGGCCAACGTAGAGCGCGTTACAGTAATCTAGCCTCGAGATGACCGTGGCTTGGATCACCGTGGCTAGGTCGTCCCGGGAGAGATAGGGGGCCAGCCTCCTCGCCTGGCGGAGATGGAAAAACGCAGCCTTGCTGGCCATGGAGACCTGGGCCTCCATGGTCAGCTGGGAGTCCAGATGGACGCCCAGGCTCTTCACTGACGGCGCTGGGTGCAGCGCCGCACCGTCCAGGGTCGGAAGCCGGGCACCTACCCCGCCCGGGCGGCCCAGCCACAAGATCTCCGTCTTCGCCGGATTCACCCTCAACCTACTGGCTCGCAGCCATCCAGTGACGGCTTCAAGGCAATGTTGGAAATTATCGGGGACGGACTCCGGCCTGCCCTCCATCCTCAGAATGAGCTGGGTGTCATCAGCGTACTGGTGGCAGGCCAGCCCATAACTCCGCACCAGCTGTGCAAGCGGCTGCATGTAGATGTTAAATAACAGAGGGGAGAGAATGGCCCCCTGAGGGACCCCACAAACCAGTGGGGAACCCTCAGAGATCACCCCGCCCCTCCTCACATGCTGTGACCGCTGGCGGAGGAAGGAGGTCAGCCATTTAAGGACAGTCCCCCTCACTCCAGCCATGGCCAGGCGGTGGATCAAAAGATTGTGGTCGACCGTGTCAAACGCTGCCGTGAGGTCCAATAACACGAGCAGCGCAGACCCGCCTTGGTCAAGCTGGCAGCGGAGTTGGTCTGTGATGGAGACCAGGACCGTCTCCGTCCCATGCCCCGAACGGAAGCCGGACTGGAAGGGGTCTAGCCATGTTGTATCATCTAAGAAGGACTGCAGCTGCTCCACTACTGCCCTCTCAACCACCTTGCCCAGGTACGAAAGATTCGACACTGGGCGGTAGTTGGAGGGAACCGCAGGGTCCAATGATGGTTTCTTCAGTAGTGGAGCTACCACCGTCTCTTTTAAGCACTCTGGAAAGACTCCTTGCTCAAGGGAGCTGTTAATGATTTTCAACAGAGGCCCACGTAGCCCCTCCAGGCAAGATCTAACAAGCCAGGAGGGGCACGGGTCGAGGGAGCAGGTGGTAGGGCGGGCTGCAGTCACAATCTTATCAACAGCATCTGCGTCCAGTGGCGAAACCGGTCGAGGGTGGGCCCGGCGGAGGGCCACAGAGTCTCTAGCTCTCTTACTGTATCAACTGTGGCCGGAAGGTCCGGCGGAGGCTCAGTATCTTGTCTGTGAAAAAGCTCTGGAAAGCACCGGCAGTGAGGGCCTGATCGCTATTTTTGGGACGGTAGGGACCGTCGTCAGAGATCGAATCACCTTGAACAATTGAGCCGGGCGTGAGCCTGCAGACGCTATCAAGGCAGAGAAGTGCACATTTTTGGCTGCCCTGACAGCATGCTCATAAGTCTCTTTGAATAGCTTATAAGCTGATATTGAGGCTTCGTCACGGAGTTTCCGCCACTCGCGCTCTAGCCGTCTCCTTTCCCGCTTCATGGTCCTGAGGTCCCCTGTATACCAGGGAGACCGATGATTGCGGGGTCGGAGAGGGCGCCTGGGAGCAATCTCGTCGAGAGCTCTGGCCAGTGAGATGTTCCAATCCTGGACTAGCTCCTCGACTGAGACGCTGGTAGACTCCAGGTCCCTCAGAGCATTCAGGAACCTATCAGGTTCCATAAGTCTCCTTGGGCGAACAAAAATCCGTTCGGCACCCTTGCATGGGGGGGGGGGGCGGTTGCTCAACCCGGATACTTAGAGCACAGTGGTCCGACCATGGTACCTCTATGACGGAGGCTAGGTCCACTTGAACCCCTGCGCTGAACACCAAATCGAGGGTGTGTCCGGCCGAGTGTGTGGGTCCCGAGTTACACAGGGAGAGGCCTAATGCCGCCATGGTCGAAATTAGGTCCGCGGCTGCAGATGGAACGGAGGCTGCCTCGGCGTGGACATAACATGCATGGTAAAACAGTTCAGTTATATAGGGGGAACAGAGCTGTCAAAGTTAGAATTTCCTGCCTCGCCCCCTCTGCCGGCTCGACGCTGATTGGATGGAGTCATCAGCTGGCGGGGAGGCGCGGTTGGCTTGGCTGCGCCTCAGCCAATCAGTGAGCCAGTGCCGCTTCGGCTTCTCAGTATGAGCATTGGAAATTGACCACAGAGTCACACTGGAGCGCCTATAAATTCCTAGAGAAAAAAAACTATTATGTGAATAAGAAAATCTGCAAATGTCAAAATGGCAGATGTGGAGAGACAACCGTGTAAGTCAGGGCCGCCCAGGAAGTCGATCGTGATCGACGAGTCTATCACAGTGCCTAATTGAGTCGATCGTGGCCCCTTCCACGCCGTGCAGCGCTCCTTCCTTCCCGCGTGGCCCTCCTTCCGCGTGGCTCTCCTTTCGCGCGGTGCGCACCTTCCTTCCACACCATGTACCTTCCTTCTGCGCTGCGCATCTTCCCCTTCTCGTCATGCTGCCCCCCTGAGGCGACTACCACTCAGTGCCGGCGCAGGGTGGCCTGAGGAGGGAGGGAGAAGGAGGGCAGCAGAGCAAAGGAGGGGGTGGGCTCCCGGCCCCGCATGTGCTTTTGGAGCACATGCAAAGACGAGCCACGAGGGAGGACAACCAGAAGGAGGCTTTGGCAGCCATTTTCTGCCAAAACCATCTGCGACTGCGAGGAGTTCATCTGCTTGTCACATGGATCAGCATTGAATGGCTTTGCAGCTTCAAGGTCTGTGTGCTTCCATTCTGCCAGTTTATATCTCTGAAATTATGTCAGGGTGGGAGAAGAAACTATTGTATGTTACGTGCAGGTTTGAATGTACCATTGGTCACACATTTCAGCATTGAATGGCCTTGCAGTTGAAAGGTCTGGCTTCTTTCTGCATGTGTATATATCTGTGGAGTAATGTCCAGGGTGGGAGAAGAAACTATTGTATGTTGGGTGCAGGTTTGAATGTACCATTGGCCACATTGATCAGCATTGAATGGCCTTGCAGTTGAAAGGTCTGTGTGCTTTCATTCTGCCAGTTTATCCCTGGCTGATTCAATTCAGTGCAAGTCATCAAAATAAACTGAGGTAATTGCAAAAAATGTAAATAATTATTTATTATGTGTGTTGTGCAATATTGGCTTATTCAGTTATGCAAGGTACATCAACATACATTGTACATACAAAGAATCCTTAATAAATTAGAAAATAGTTATATGTTTTACATTTCTGTGTAGGTAGATCTTTGTGACTTGGTCATTTTATAAGTAGCTTGCACGCTGAAAAAGTGTAAGTCATCCTCATCGCAAGATCATATTCTTCATCCTCATGTTTCCTCACTCAACCACTCCATGAGAATATTAAATAGTATTTGCTTGCTTTTCTGAGAACAGGAGATTAGCAATAGTTTAATTCCCATTGGAGTAATTGTGCAACAATGGCCCAGTAGAACAGGTTATTACCGAAGTTAATGTGGGAGGAAACGTCTGGCTCTTAAAAAGAGAGGTGTGAGTTCAACCCCATTCACCTTCAGAAAGCAGTGCATGGAAGGAAGCCACCCTGGAGCAACATTTTACTTGATTAACAACCTGTGATTCTGCAGGGAGATTTCATTCATCTTTAAAAGAAGGTCTAGTATGTCAATCACATTGGAAGGCATGTCAGGGACAAACGTTTGATCTAAAAATTTATGAAACATGAAATGAGCTGTAATAGTGAGTCTGCCGTACACCTGAATCAGTGCGTCTCTGCGGAGTTTCGGTGTCCAGAACACTCTTATGATCATTTGCTAGGCTAAGAAATGAGGGGTAAGTTGAATGGATGATAGGGATTTCAAAGTTAATTGAATAGTGGCTCATAAATTCACAGAGATCCAAAGGTTCCTGGGGCAGCACTTACCAAGAATGTTCCTACTTCATTGAATTGCAAAGGTTAAGTGTAAACAAAAGTGGAATGGAATTTGCCGTGAAGTGATATTATACAATCCATGCTGTAATGACATTGAAGAAGAACATCATTTACTTGCCTCCAGTCTTTTTTCATGTGTTTGTGTTATTGTTATTTTCAAGCATTCAGTGCTGTATTTTAAGTGAGGCAGGTGTTCCGATGCTTTAAAAAGTATTAATTAATTCTAACACAAACTGATCCATTGTCCAAGTACTAAACACTCACTCATAAAAGGAAGCAGTATAGGGACTTCATACTAAGAAGGAATTAAAATACAAGGTGTAGTTGTTTCAGGGGGCTTGTGTGTACATGTGTCACTATTAGCATTAAATGGTTTTAAATATTCAGTAAGATAGATAGATGATAGATAGATAGATAGATAGATACATAGATAGATAGATACATAGATACATAGATAGATTCAGTAAATGCACATTCTATACAAATCATTATCATCTTTATGGATGAAGTATTTCGTCTTTTAAGCAGTGCCTGCCTAAACACCAAAATCAAATGAGTGTCGGTAAGCAAAAAATTATCTCCTTTCAACAAAGAAATTAATTATCCATTTGTATTAAGGACATTTTTGAAAGGTAACACTTTCACATGGTTTGTGTTTTTGCTGAAGACTTTTGCTGGGCAATGGAAAGGTGGGGAATCGCATGGCAAATGGAGGCTTCTGAACTGTCCAGTTTTGAAAGTGTTTCTAAGGATGGCTGAAAGGTGATGACATTTGATCTGACAGCAGCATGTGAAATATTGGCAATCTTTGGTGCACAGGTCACCTCTGTGTATTGGCATTTTTTGTATTGTCACGTTTCATTAGTCCTCACAGCTGGAACAGCCATGCACAGACAGTACATGCATATGGTTCAATGGACAGAACACCAGTCGCTCAAAATGAGAAAGAACATTTTCTGTTAATGCTGCCTGGATGATTGTGGAGGGCTTTATACAATGCTTGCAGCCAATACTTGTTTGTTGTGGCATAACAGAAAATGGATTACAATGGATTCCATGGAGACAGGGCTTTGGCCATTTTACTTCCACAGCACTTAGAATGCAAAAAGTACATTCTCTGAGTCATCAGGAGTGCAAATGGAAGAATGTAGACCTGGGTGACGCAAGGACAGTCATCATGTTCAAGGTATGGGGAGTCATTATTTTCTCTATCCAACATCTACTTGATGAGTTGTTTGGGACAGGGGAGACTCTCCTTGTATGTCTCATCCCATTACAACCTGAAGAGCCTCCCAAGTAGCCTACAAAATCACAGAGTGTGGGACTCTGGGAACAGACATTGTTCAGATAGAATGAGTAACAAATACCTCATTTGGTTTTAAACCCATGTTTCTCAACTTTCCTAATGCCGAGACCTCATAATACAGTTCCTCATGTTGTGGTGACCCCCAACCATAAAATTATTTTCATTGCTATTTCATAACTAATTTTGTTACTGTTATGAATCATAATGTAAATATCTGATATGCAGGATGTATTTTAATTCACAGGACCAAATTTGGCACAAATACCTGAGACGCCCAAAATTGAATACTGGTGGGGTCAGGGGGGTGGCTGGGATTGATTTTGTCATTTGGGAGTTGTAGTTGCTGGGATTTATTGTTCACCTAAAATCAAAGAGCCCACCAACAATACAATTGGGCCATACTTCCCACACAGAACCCCCATGACTAAAAGAAATTACTGTTTTCTGATGGTCTTTGGCGACCCCTCTAACACCCCCTCGCAACCCCCTCGGGGGTCCCAACCCCAAGGTTGAGAAACGCTGTTATAAACATTCATCTTTTTGTTAAGGTATAACTATTAAAAAAATGTCCTCCAACGCCACAATTCAAAAGCATCTATCCTCCTTCACTCAGCCTTCCATATGGTCCAGTACTCGCATCTATAGGTTTCAATGGGGAATACCACTGCTTTAACTATGTGGATTTTCTTTGCCAGTGTGATGTCTCTACTCTTAATTATTTGGTTGGGATTGGTCATTGCTCTCCTCACAAGAAGTAAACTCTGCCTAGAAGCCGTAACTGGATGGCTGCAAGCCAGTAAGTTGAAGGTGAACCCGGCGAAGACGGAGATCTTGTGGCTGGGCTGCCCGGGGGGGGGGGGGGTGGAGGAGATCCAGCTGCCAACATTTGACAGCTGGATCTCCCGCAGTCCTCAGTAAAGAGCTTGTGCCTGCAAGACAGCCTTTTACCATCTGCGGCAAGCAAAACATCTGGCTCCCTATCTCTCCCGTTGCGACCTGGCCACGGTGATCCCAGCCACGGTCATCTCGAGGCTTGATTACTGTAACGCGCTGTACATTGGCCTACCTTTGTCGGCGATCCGGAAACCTAAACTGGTGCAGAACGTGGCAGCTCGCCTGCTGCTAGGAGCCACAAGAATGGCCCATATAACACCACTCCTGTGCGAACTGCACTGGTTGCCCATTGAATTCCGGGTCTCCTTCAAAGTGTTAGTTTTGACTTTCAAGGCCTTACATGGTTTGGGGCCAGTGTACTTGAAGGAGCGGCTTACCCCATAAGATCACTGCGTTCAGAGGGGCTTAACTTGCTGGAAGTCCCAGGTATGAAGCTCTGCAGGTTCTCTACCACCCGGCAGCGAGCGTTTTCAGTGGCTGCACCGGTTTTATGGAACTCGCTGCCGCCGGAGACGCGAGCCGTGCGGGACCTGATGGCTTTCCGCAGGTCCTGCAAGACCTGGCTGTTCAGGCAGGCGTTTAATGTCTGCCCGACGCATGATCAACAACTTGCCACCCTGCCGTGCCACTGCCACTTTGTATGAATCAGCTATGTCTGGTTATGGTTTTATGTAACTGTAAGGGATTGGGTTTGTCAACTGTTTTATGATGTAAATTTTATTCGTTTTAAAATTTTATATGTTTTTATATGCTGGAAACCGCCCTGAGCGTCGAGAAGGGCAGTTTATTAAATCGAAATAATAAATAAATAAATAAACGTCTTCTGATTTTCTGGCTGCAGTCTGCATCTGCAGTAATCTTTGCACATAGAAATGCAAAGTCTGCTATCGTCTCCAAGTTTTCTCCCTCTGTTTGCCAGTTATCAATCAGCCTGGTTGCCATCATCTTGTTTTCTTTATGTTTAACTGCAACCCAGCTTTTGCACTTTTTTCTTTTACCTTGCTTATAAGGTTCCTCAGCTTCTCCTTGCTTTCAGCCATCAAAGTGGTATCATCTGCACATCTAAGGTTGTTAGTGTTTCTAAGTTAAGTACGTAGTTAGAGACCTGGATTTAAGGAGCAAACACACCAATTGCTTGGAGAAAGATAACTTAAGTTTTATTGTAGGAACTCGCTTCCAAAATAGGAATGTTACTTGGGAATCTAAACATACACCATCTTGGAAGTTTGAGAGAGGACTCCTGAGAAAGAAAAGAGGTGGAGAAAAGTAGTCAGAAGAGGTGGGAAAAGAAGGAGAACTCTTCAGGGTACCCAGGCCCCGTCTACACTGCTATATACTGCAGTTTGAATCTGCATTATATGGCATTGTAGATGGGGCCTCAAACTATCTATTCCCATTTCTACTGCCACTTGAACCAATCAACATGTGCTTGAGAGAGAGAATTGGATAAGGTGTGTGCAAATTTCGGGATAAAATTAAAATATGAAACCTTGCAACTCAAAATAAAACAAAACCACATAATCATGTGGAGCTAGATTTATATAGATACTTAGCAGGCTTACAGTTAGGACCTCGGGATATGGGAGGCTTCTAAATACAAAACAAACAAAAGAAAGCACTGAATTTCAAATTTTCGATGTTTTGGTAATACTACATAGCCACTTAAATCACTTAGGGCAGGGCATATCTTCATCCCACACACGTTCATGCGTGTGCAGACACACATACATTACATCTACTGTGTCGAGTAAAACTTAATGAACAAGAAAATTAACTTTCCTTGCTGCTGATGATTTTGTATGATCTGAAAAAGATAAAAAGAGAAAGTTGCCTCTTCATGGTTGAGTGAAAAGGCTTATACATCATTGTTTTTCTACTACACTTTGTGTTATTAGGCTGCTTTTCATACATTAATCCAACCCATGCTGCTTCAGGCCCTTCCTAAAGATTTGCTTCAGTGTCCAAGTCCATAAATATTTAATGGGAGAGCACACTGGAATAATAAGTTGTCCGAGTACAATATCTTGTTGACGATCTCAGTTTAGTGGAGGCTCACCAAAGATACTCTGATGCCTGAAGGAGAACAACAATGAAGCATCCTTTATCTTCTATCTGCAAGGTGAAAGATGGCAAACAGGCTTCTCTCTGGACAGGAAGCTGTAAAAGGCTCCCTGCTTGAACATCTGACATTATTTAAGTACCACCATTTTCCTTGGTCTTAATTCCTCTGCAACAAGTCTCACATTTGCGTATGGCTCCATCTTGACTCGTAACAGAGCTGGTCCTACGTTTAGAATGAAGCAATCATTGCAGTGCATCACGAAATTGTCAGTTGTTCATGTGCTACTATTGCAGTTCTGATAAAAATGGTGTTTGAAGGATTTCTTCCTTCTCTGCTAAAAGAAGAGTCCTCAGCTCACTTTGAGGACTCTGTACCATACTGTATATAAAGTGGATGCCTTTGGCTACTCTGCTTCAGATGGCAAAATGTTCAGAAGTTACTCCTTGGGATCACAGGCTCCAGAATCTCTCAACCAGCATGGCCAGTGGAAGTTGTACATTTTCTCACATAGAGCACATACCATCAAGTATCTATGGTTTCTATTGGGGGGGGGGCAGAGAAATAGTTGAGAGAAATGCAGCTATAATGTTCTGAACTATGATGGATTCCAGTGCACTCATAGATCTCTCACTATGCATGGTTTAACCATTAGCTCAAAAATCATGTTGGCCTCTTGAAAAAAAAAGTCACCAGTTTGCATTTAGCTGTATTTATATACTGCATTTACTGTATTTTGTTTGTCCTGTAAAAAGCCACATAATAAACAATGTTGTGATGTAACATTTTTTTAAAAAACCATCACGTTGGAATGACAACACTTACTCAATTCTGGAATCATTGAAGTTATAATTGAGTGCCTCTGAGAATGCACAAGATGCCCCATTTCTCATCACTGAGGGTGGTTTCCATTTGATGTTTTTAAACTTTTTGAACAGGAATTGAATATGTGAATATCTAATTGATGGGTATTGTATTCATACCAACTTTGGGCAACGTCTTTCTCAGACTAACGCCTTGAGATGAGTTAACTTCAACCAGATACAGTAGATAGTTAGATATATAGATAGAAGAGGATGATAGCTAGATAGATAGGTATTTCTTTTACAATTCCCAGTTCGGTATGTTGATTGTTTTTGAGATGGGTAGCGTAGAAACAAGTAAAGTCATTGCTCTACATATTTTGTATTCCACCTACCATAGTTCTTTATCCTGGTTGGAGCTTCAGGCAAACAAAGATTAAAACATTCAGAAGGCTGAAATGCTCTTCAGTCCCCAAGAAGGTGATTCCATGACTGAGCTGGTAGGTTTACTTAATGAAAACTCTGCCTTGTACCTCATCCAAGTGCCTAAACAGCTAGAAACAAATAGCAGGAGGAGGCCTTATTCACTTGAAATATTAATGACCGCATGGAGCGCTTGGTCTTGCAAGCCAATGGGAAATCAATAGTGTCTTGCAAATAAAAGGACTACATATTGTGATATCAGAAAAATACATTGAAGGTCAGAAGAGTGATGTTTCTGCTCTTGGTTGCATCAATCATCCAAGGTAGCCATTTGAAGGCCTGTTCAATCATACCTGTTGGAGTCGTTGGAGTTGCTATATTTGTTGTGTGCCTTCAAGTTCTGAGTTATGACAATCTTAAGGCGAATATATAATGGAGTTTTCTTAGTTAATTTTTTCCCCAGTAGGGATTTCCCTTTAGGTTGACAAAGTGTGACTTGCTCAAGGTCATTCGGTGGATTTTCAAGTCTGAGCAGGGATTCAAACCCTGGTCTCCTGAGCCATAATCCAATGCTCAAACCCTTACATCACAATGCCTCCTGGCTCTTACACAGAGAACTACAGTTTGGTTGTCCATATTTACGGGTTGGACTTTTGCAGGTTTCCAAAGTTTATACATTTCACTTTCATAAGCCTTCCCCAGAGTGAAACAATCATGTTCTTAATGAGCATGTAGTGAAAATGAACAACAATTTAATTTTTATTATGATGATTATTATTTATATTGCCTTCACACTTTTAATTCATATTCAACAAATCAAAGCCTCCTGTCTCAGCAGAGCATGTGGGAAAATGAAACAGAGATGGATTTGTGTTTAATATTAAATAGCAAATTGTCTTCACTTCTTTCTTAATGGAGCTACTGGATTCTGTTGATCATCCAAATCAACATTAATTGTGGTCAGAAATAGAAATCAAAATGTGTCAAAATGACAAAATTGAAAGTGTTGTGAGATTTTGTCTTAATATTTACTATCAAAAATATAAGGAATAATGTTTGTACCTGAGTGCCAAGTGTTTAATTATCCCATAAACACCATCAGTAAAAATGATTGTAGTAAGATAGCTGTGGAGTGGGGAACCACTGTTTAGTGGTGTAACTTAATTGTAGAACAGGTTTTGCTGTTAATTATGCAAATTAATTTATGCATATTTTGTGGAGCAATTTTAGACTTTTGCAATTTGATAATATCTTGCCACTTTGTTTTGAAAAGGATAACGGCGATACCCAACATTTGTACGGACTAAGAGTGTTATAGGACACGTGTGTGTGTGTGTGTGTGTGTATTTGCACGTGTATTTTCAAGTTGCCTGTCAGTTTAGTGCAATCCCATGGATTTTATAGAATTTTCTTAGGCAAAGAACACTAAGAAGTGGTTTGCCATTACCTTCTCCTGAGATAATGCCTACAGCACCTGGTATTCATTGGTAGTCTTCCATACAAGTACTAGCCAGAATTGAGCCTTTTTAGCTTCCAACATCAGATGGTATTGTATAGATTTAGGATATTTTGGCTCCTGTGGAGCGGCTTCACTGATTAGCTTTTTTTGGTGTCAGGAAATTCAACAAAATGTCATTGGGTTATGTGAAATGTCAGTCTACTTAATAGTCTGGCTCTGAAAGGGATATGATTGAAAGGAATGCTGGCTGATAATATGCATAAAAGTATGTGATTGGCTTTATGGTTTAGTTCTGGTGGGTACAATAGTGTGAGTCCAGTGTACACAGTGATACTTACAGGTGGTAATCAGGTGAAAATGGCTTGTGGCCGATAACCCATATCTCATCAATGGGAGCAGGAAACACTCTGATTTATATTTTCCTTCGTCTCCTAATCCATTGGGAGGAAATTGTCGAGATTGAGGCAGGGCTCTTGGGTGCAACTAGACAACATTCCAGTGGTATGACAAAACTTAAGGAAAAACAAAAGGCGTAATTTGTGAATCTTGCAGGGCTGCAGTTACCTTTTAATATAATTTTATATAACTTATAATTTGGGGGGTCCAATTTCTCAATGTTTATTTATTCACTTATCAATGTAATTTATCACTGTAAGAACATGTAAGTCTGAAATGACTTATTTATCTGAGAGACTCTGCCATAGTAGGGCCTCTATTCTGGAACTGTAGGATCATACAATGTACAGCTGTTGTAACAGAGAAAGTATTTATTTGAAGCTGTAATGTTAGTCTGTCCTATCAGAGTGGCATTGGTTTGGTGGGTGGGATAGATTGGTGCAGGGGCTGTTAATTTTACAATAATATTTTTACAATTATTGACTTCAATTAAAGCAGGTTCTTGGCTTTCCTTGACATATTCTGCCAGGGCATGTTTTTCTTCTTCAATAGCTTGTTTGACTTGTAAGAGTCCTCTGCCACCAGACCTTCTAGGCAGATAGAGCCGGGCAACATCACTGCGAGGATGCAATGAATTATGAAGGGTCATGAGTTTTCTTGTTTTTCTGTCCAATTTGTCCAGTTCTACCTGTGTCCAGTTTATGATGCCAGCTGTGTATCTTATGACAGGTATGGCCCAGGTACTTATTTATGTATTGATTTATTTTTGGTATTTCTACCCTGTCTCTTCTCTACCCCCAAAGGGTATGTATGTAGCTCCTGTTAGTAATCTGGCTGCCACCCATTGGACTAGCTGCAGTTTCCGAACAGCCTTCAAAGGCAGCCCCACGTAGAATGTGTTGCAGTAATCTATTCAGGATGTAACCAGAGCATTTATGGCCTTGATGTTATTGCCTCCATTGAGCTTGCTTTTGAGAATTTTTCTGACCCTTTGAATGTATTCTTTGCTAACAAGTTTTCACATGTTCATGTTTGATGTTGTCCAGCTGTAGTATGCCCAGATATTTATAGGCCTCTGGCTGGTGACACTTTATCGCTTGGCCATTAGGCATATTTATGTTCTCACTTTCAATTATTTTTCCCTTCTTCAGTGCCACTGTCGAACATTTATCCAAACCAAACTCCATATTGATATCAGTGCTAAAGATTCAGACAGTGTTAGTCAGTGACTGGATTTCAGTTTCACTTTTCCCATACCGCTTCAGGTCGTCCATGTACAGCAGATGTGAAATTTTGTGAAATTTCTTAGACTTCTGATAGCCAAGGTTTGTTTTCTGTAAGATTGTTGACACAGGGATCATGGCAATGATGAAAGTCTTTAGGCACTGCACCCAGTGTGCCGATCACCACTGGGACCACCTTTACTGGCTTGTGCCAGAGTCTTTGCAATTATTATTATTAATAGCTTAGGGACCCGGCGGTGCCCGGGTTTTTTGAGATACGTAGTAGTTGGTCTGTAGCAGTTATTTATGTGGCTCACAGTGGTGTCAGGAAGTTAGTGAAGGTACAGCGAGTCCCATCGTCCATGGTCCACCTTCCTCCAAACAGCACCAGGAGGTAGAGCGAGTTATGGAGGGTCTGTCTGCCAAGTTTGGCGTTGATCCATCATTATTGGGAGTTGCAATGGTATCTTGAAATTACTGAAGGTACTGTAAGTCCCATCATCTGTGGTCCACCCTCCTCCAACCTGCAGCAGGATGTAGAGTGAGTCCCTGGGGCTCTGTGTGCCAAGTGTGGTTTTTATCGGTGTTTGTTGGGGGCCACAGTGGTCTGTGGGAACAGAGGGGTGTGAAAGTACTACAAATCCCATCATCCATTGACCCCCCCTCAAACCTCAGCAGGCCGTGAAGGGAGGCATGGGGGTTATGTGTGCCAAGTGTGGCCTTGATCAGTAATTGGATGAGGGTAGTAGCGGACTTGGGAAGTGAGTAGAGGTACTTCAAGTCCCATGATCCATGGTCCGCCCCCCTCCAAAGTGCACCAGGACGTAGAGTGGGTAATGGGGGATGTGTGTGCCAAGTGTGGTCTGTATTGGTCCTTTTAGGTGGCCACAGTGATCTGTGGGTACAAAAGTGTTTGCATGTACTACAAATCCCATAATCCGTGGTCCATCTCCCCCAAACTGCACCAGGACGTAAAGGGCATCAGGGATGTTATGTGTACCAAGTTTGGTGCAGGTCCATCACCCGCGCTGGTCGCTGTGGCCCGTGAAAGTGGCAGCCAATTAGAACGCTGCCACATACATACATACAAACATACAAACCCACAAACATTCCGCTTTATTATATATAGAGATTATTATTCACAGTTTGGGAATGATCCCTAGACTCTTCACTGAGCCTGGAACCCCAGGTCTCAGCGGTGGCTGGGAGAGCTTTTGCTCAATTAAAACTTGTGTGCCAGCTGTGCCTGTTCCTTGGGAAGTCTGACTTGGCCTCGGTGGTCCACGCTCTGGTTACATCCCGAATAAACGACTGCAACGCTCTCTACATGGGGCTGCCTTTGAAAACTTCTCGGAAGCTTCAATTCGTCTAATGGTCAGCAGCCAAGATGTTAACTGGAGCGGTGTACAGGGAGTGTACCACTCCTTTATTGCGCCAGCTCCACTGGCTGCTGATCAGCTTCCGGGGACAATTCAAAGTGCTGGTTTTAACCTTTAAAGCCCTGAACGGTTCTGGCCCAGACTACCTGTCCGAACGTAGCTCCTGCTATGAACCATCATGATACTTAAGATAATCAGGAGAGGCCCTGCTCTCGATCCCACCACTTTCGCAAACGCAGTTGGTGGGGACGAGAGACAGAGCTTTCTCGGCAGTGGCCCCCTGTCTGTGCAACTTTCTCTCCAAAGACATCAGATTGGCCACCTCCCTCCTGTCTTTTAGAAGACAACTAAAGACTTGGCTTTGGGACCAGGCATTTGACTAGAGGTTAGTGGCAACTTGCATAGGAAATTTTTGAACATTGCGGCATTGGATTCACCTGGCTGGATCTTGGTTTTAGCGGCACGTTAATTTATTGTTAATGAATTCGTTAATGTATTGTATAATGTTTTAAACTGAATTTTACGGTTTTAATCGAAAATTTTATTGTATATGTTGATACCGTGTTTCCCCGAAAATAAGACACCCCCGATTGTAAGACGTATCGGGGGTGTCGGGGGGGTCGGCTTATATAAGCCGTACCCCGTATGTAAGCCGTACCTCGTCCCGCCGCCCCGCCGCCGCCGCCGCAACCGGAGGTGTGCCGCGGCACACCTCCGCGGCACACCTTTTTGCCAGGCCTCCAAGCAAGGGAGGGGGAAAGGAGCCAGGGGCGGAAGCGGCGACGCGTCACTGTGACGCGGCGATCCTCACCACGCCCTGGCTCCTTTCCCGTCTTGATTGGAGGCCTGGCGAAAGGTGTGCCACGGAGGTGCGCCGCGGCACACCTGCAGCACACCTCCGCGCACACCTTTTCGCCAGGCCTCCAAGCAAGGGAGGGGGGAAAGGAGCCAGGGGCGGACGGCGGCGACGCGTCACTGTGACGCGGTGATCCTCACCACGCCCCTGGCTCCTTTCCCCTCCCTTGCTTGGAGGCCTGGTGGAAAGGTGTGCCACGAAGGTGTGCCGCAGGTGTGCCGCGGCACACCTCGATTCTGCGGCGGCGGCGTGGCGACGGGGTACATCTTGGGTTATATAAGACGTACCCCGAAAGTAAGCCGTAGGGGGACTTTTTGGGGGGAAAAGAAAGTAAGACGCTGTCTTACTTTCGGGGAAACACGGTAGCATCATTGAGGCTTATGTGAGGCCGCCCTGAGTCCGCTTTGTGGGGAGAAGGGTGGGGTAGAAATGAATGAATTAAAATAAAATAAAAAAATATTATTTGAAACACAACGAGATGAGTTATTACTATTTATTTATTTATTTATCTACTACATTTATATGCCGCTCTTCTCAACCCCGAAGGGGACTCAGAGCGGCTTACAGCAAACAACAATACTGCCAAAGTGGCTTACAATGTACATATAACAATATTGCCAGAGCGACTTACAGCAAACTGAAAAACAACAAATAACATTACTGTTATAGCACAACATCAGCACTACACATCATATTGCACTACAACATATTGCAATATTGATTAGCAATATTGCATGTAATACAAATATACAAATTATAATATCACTATATAATTATTATATCACATTATCATTGGCAGTATTATACTGTGTTACATCACCACCAATACCAAATGCTTATACAACACATTATACCGTTAAAGCAGAATTGGTGCTTTTAGCAGAAGTACAGTCAGGAGAGAGTGATGCACAAGCATAGTACTTAGTATAGCGGAGTAGTTTGCCAAGAATCATGCTAAATGCCATTACGAGAATAATGCACTTTGATTGGTAGGTCAGGCACAGGCTGTGATTTGTGAAAGTACATCATGTGCCTTTCCTGATAACACTGGCCCTGATTGGCCTAGCTAGCTCAACGTGCGTTTGTTTACATTGTAGCTGATTGGTAGAAAACAGCGCATGGCAGATGAAACCGTTCCTCCCCCTTGGCACCGAGGGACGTTTTTAGAAATGTTGCAAATTCAGGACAGGACGCTCATACAGCAGATAACTCACTGTGGGAATGAAGAATTAATAACTGCGTAGTGCTGT